>SJYX01023992.1:0-27629 GCA_006410675.1 Oreotragus oreotragus
TATGTCTTCTTTGGAGAAATGTCTATTTAGTTCTTTGGCCCATTTTTTGATTGGGTCGTTTATTTTTCTGGAATTGAGCTGTATAAGTTGCTTGTATATTTTTGAGATTAGTTGTTTGTCAGTTGCTTCATTTGCTATTATTTTCTCCCATTCAGAGGGTTGTCTTTTCACCTTGCTTATAGTTTCCTTTGTTGTGCAGAAGCTTTTAATTTTAATTAGATCCCATTTGTTTATATTTGCTTTTATTTCCAGTATTCTGGGAGGCGGATCATTGAGGATCCTGCTGTGATTTATGTCGGAGAGTGTTTTGCCTATGTTCTCCTCTAGGAGTTTTATAGTTTCTGGTCTTACGTTTAGATCTTTAATCCATTTTGAGTTTATTTTTGTGTGTGGTGTTAGAAAGTGATCTAGTTTCATTCTTTTACAAGTGGTTGACCAGTTTTCCCAGCACAATTTTCCCATTGTCTGAAAACTGCTTTTAGTGTTTCTCTTCCTATGGATTTGCTGGCAATGCTATTTTTTCAGATTTTGTTAGGAAATGACATTTTTTCACTTAACTTTTAAATAAACTTTAAAAAGTTAGAACATGTTCAGATTTACAGAAAAATTGCAAAGATAGAGAGTTCCCATATACCCCATTTATGTCATATTCCATTAGTAAACATGTCTACATTAGTATGGTACACTTGTTTTAATTAATGAGCCAATATTGGTACATTATGAAATAAAATCCACACTTCATTTAGTCTTTCTTAGTTTTTAACCTGACGTCCTTTTTGAGTCCCAGGATCCCTTTCAGGGTAACATATTACATGTAATTGTCATGTTCCCTTAGGTTCTTGTTGGTTTTAACAGCTTCTCAGATTTTCCTTGCTTTTGATGACCTTGACAGTTCTGAGGAGTCCTGCCAGGTAGCTTACAGAATGTCTCTCAATTTGGATTTGTATGATGTTTATCTTATTGTCTGACTGGGATGATGTGTTTTGAGGAGGAAGACCACAGCGCTGAGTTGCCATTTTCATGATCATATCAAGAGTACATACTATCAACACCTGACTTAGCCCTGCTCATGTCAGCCTTGATACCCAGGCTGACAGTGTCTGTCAGATTTTCCCACTCATTCTTCTTCCTTTCTGTACCAGTATTCCTTGGAATGAGGTCACTAAGCACAGCTGACATTTCAGGAGTGCAGATATCCTTCCTCCTCCTTCAGGGTGAGGTATACATGTAAGTTACTTGAAACTCTTCTGTGCAGATTTGCCTATTCCTCCCATTTATCACACTATAATTTTTGAAAAGTATCTTCAGTGGAATAGAATCATAGATTGACAGCCATTGTCTTTAAGCATTTTGAAAGTGACATTTCATTATCATTTAAATTTTCTTTGCATGTAATGTGACTGTTTTTCGCTGCCTACTTTTAAGATTTTCTTTTTGTTCTGTTTCTGATGTTTTACTGTGATATGCTTTAATGTGTGGTGGTTCTTTTTTTTATAACTTTCCTCCTTGGAATTTAAGGTACATCATAATTTTACGGTTTGATGTCTTTAAGTTTTACAGAAATTGCTCTCACAATTTTGCCCATTTTATCTCTCTTCTTTTTAGCACTGCCTAACACTTATTTGTGAGGCTTTTGACTTTTGTCACTTTTCTTATGATATTTTGTGTTTTGTTCTACTGTTTTTTTGTTTTTTTCTTTATTTGCTTCCATCTAGATATGGTCTACTGACCTGTCATTTAGTCAGTAACTCTGTAAACAACTGTTCATAATATACCTTTAGTTCCATCTACTGCATTCTCCATTAAAGTTATTATATTTTTCATTTCTAAAATATATAGTAGATTATTTTTTAAATTCTACCTCTTAGGTGAAATTTTTCATTTCATCAACAATTTGCTCATTTTTACAAATCCACTCTTTTTTGACTTGCTTTATAATATTGAAGCTGGATCCTATAAATATTTTTACTTTACCAAGTGGTACAATGAGAAGCTTTAGTAAAGGGTACTGTAGGAATGCTGTAAGAGGAAGAGACATTAGTTTGACTCCAGTGTTTTCTGTTTCAAAGGCATGTACACTGCAGCTGTCAGCGGGCTACTTTCCTCTCATTGGGAAGCTTACCTATCAGCAAGCAGCTATTTTTCCAGTGGTCCATACCCTTCAGCAAGTCTCATCAGTGCTCCATCAGCTTTCCATTGAATCTCACTGCCACCCCAGTTGCAGGTTTCTGCCCACCATCCCTGGCCATCAGCACCTCACCAGACTTCCATACCACCCATTGGGCAACAATGAAACCTCTCCAATTAGATGTAAATTTCAACCTGGTGTGAAAACCGGGAGACTGTTTCTAAGTTTATTCCTTTCTTGGACATTCTCCTTCAGTCCTGGACATAGTAACTTTTCCCTACATCTGCTAGTCCTATATTTTTTAACATTCTTTTAAAAATTCTTAATACTTTATCTCCAATTTCCAATTAATAAGTTGTATAGTATGTTTTCTTTTTTCCTGATTACTTCTTTGCTGTGGTTTCACAGTCTTACTCAACTCTGGGATACCTTATCTCCAGAATTTTGAGCTCTCAAACTTTGGATTCCATGATAGGTCTGAATTTTAATTTACATCTTCCCAACCTAGTGAGGCTAATGACTCTTCTCTCTGCCTTTTCTTCCTATTAGCAGCAATTTTCTTCTCATCTTTAGGAATTTCCTACTATGTCACTAATGAATCAATCCCTCAAGGGGAAACCTTGTCTCACTGATATTCCTGGCTGCCATGATATTCCCCAATGTCTTCAGATGAGTGATTTTTTTTTAATATTACATACCACTTTTCTATTTGTTTTCAGCTAGAAAATTGGCCTGTTACCATATAGACCATTGTAGCCAGTAAAAGAATACCTGTTTATACTATTTCTTGATCCCCCTTACTTTTCTTTGCATCAAACCAAAGAAAACTCCATTAATGGAGGTATTATGTGCTTGTTTAAGCACATGAATCAGTCAATAAGGCAGGACTTCATGATTAACAAAGAATACAAGACTCTAAAAATAGGTCCAGAGCCTTGCAAAATATCATAGAGAGAAAGAACAGTGAAAGCTGATTTCTTCAGAAATATCTGGATACACGTTTACATATTATTCTCTAAACTTAGTTTGCTGAAAAAAAAAGGAGATATGTTGGGATAGGTCAAGTATCAAGAGTTCTGTGATTTCACATTTAAGCATTTGTCCAAAAATATATTCCAATGGAATTCAACTCTGTTAGCACCTTTCCTTACTTAACATCACACAGACCTCATAATGAACTGATAAAATCATTAAAATTGTGCTTATTCAAAAAAGCTATGGTCATTAAAAAGAAAACTGAAAGTCGTATATATGTTAAACAAAGCATTTATTACAACTGAAATGTTCATCAATATGGAAATAAGTAAATTAAATGTATCACTTCAGTACAGTCATTACAAGTCATAATTGTGATGGCTATAAATCAACATGGAGCACTATTATATTGAAATAGATTAAAAATTGTTTCTCTGTTTTAGTTACAACTATAAAAGCTACATATTCTTATGAAGAAAGCTTGGAAAGATTAAAAATTAAATAATTTGACATAATAATAGTAGAGTTATATTTTTTAAATTTTAGTTTTGGATGTAATATTATTTGTGCCATCATTACTTTAAAAAATAGGTGTGAGATGTATGGCAAAACCAATACAATATTGTAAAGTAATTAGCCGCCAATTTAAATAAATTTATATTAAAAAATAATAAAACAATAAATTATATAATTTTTGGTGACCATTCAAAGGGAAATGATTTCTTTTTTTTTTTTTTTTGAGGGATAGATTTTTGCTGTCATTAAATTCTTACAGAAATCTGTGTAAACATAAGGACCATTGGACAAGACAATGAACATTTTCAACAGAGGCTTTTCCAATATGTTAACATTTTCTGGGCTTCCCTGATAGCTAAGTTGGTGAAGAATCCACCTGCAATGCAGGAGACCCCAATTTGATTCTTGGGTCAGGAAGGTCCCCTGGAGAAGGGATAGCCTACCCACTCCAGTATTTTTGGGCTTCCCTTGTGGTTCAGCTGGTAAAGAATCTGACTGCATGGCAGGAGACCTGGGTTTGATCCCTGGGTTGGGAAGATCCCCTGGAGAAGGGAAAGGCTACCCACTCCAATATTCTGGCCTGGAGAATTCCATGGACTATATAGTCCATGGGATTGCAAAGAGTCAGACATGACTGAGCGACATTTTCTACAACAATTTTTGACTAATATTGGCCTGTACTAAAAGATAAGGCCTAACCTGTAAGTGAGAGTTAGTCATTCAGTCGCCTCCAACTCTTTGCAACCCCATGGACTGTAGCCTACCAGGCTCCTCTGTTTATGGAATTCTTGAGGCAAGAATACTGGAGTGGGTTGTCATTCCCTTCTCTAGGGGATCTTCCCAATCCAGGGATCGAGTCAGGATCTCCTGCATTGCAGGCAGATTCTTTACCAGCTGAGCCACCAGGGAAGCCCAAGACCTAACCTAGAACAGCATATTATGACAAAATTACTTCAATTGAAAGCTGAATCAATATGGTCCAAATTGCCTCTGCCAGATTTTTACCTGAAATAAATGTAGAATTTTTAAAAGAAAAACAGTGCTTGTTTGCATACCCCAAAGAGGGCTTTGAAAAATAATCTACGCTTTTGGACCACATTTATACTTTCTATGTGTTTTCCAGTTCATCACAGTCTTTCCCACAACCTATCCCTTCTCACTCATTTATTTTATCTCATTCATTTATTTTATTTAACTGGCTCTAAAGCCGAAGAATTGATGCTTCTGAACTGTGGTGCTGGAGAAGACTCTTGAGAGTCCCTTGGACTGCAAGGAGATCCAGCCAGTCCATTCTGAAGGAGATCAGCCCTGGGATTTCTTTGGAAGGAATGATGCTAAAGCTGAAACTCTGGTACTTTGGCCACCTCATGCAAAGAGTTGACTCATTGGAAAAGACTCTGATGCTGGGAGGGATTGGGGGCAGGAGGAGAAGGGGACGACTGAGGATGAGATGGCTGGATGGCATCACTGATTGGATGGCTGTGAGTCTGAGTGAACTCCAGGAGTTGGTGATGGACAGGGAGGCCTGGTGTGCTGCGATTCATGGAGTTGCAAAGAGTCAGACACGACTGAGTGACTGAACTGAACTGAAAGGCATCTGACTTGACCCTTCCTGGTCTGAAGACCTGGCTTCAAATCCTTGAAGATTCACATATCTCTGTCAGGGAAGGCCTGGAAAGGAATGGAGAGGAGGACAAGGAGAAGGAACACGGTAGCTTAACTTCTTTAATTCAATAAGTGGGTTGACTTGCTTGTACTGCTTTTATATTGGGTAGCTCTCAAATTAATAAAATCTGTTTAAATAAATTGGTTGTTTTTGCTACTAAAAAATTTGAAAATCCTTTTCCTAGATTGTGACATCTGATCATGGGAGAGTTGAAGACAAGGCTTTTTATTCCTAAAGAATATAAATAAATGTATTTCTAGGAGATAATATGAGAGAAAACTATCTGTAAAGATACCCAGTCTTGATTCTGAAATATTAAAATAATAAATATCATATGGAAGAATCCCTTTCCACATATGTCTATTTACAAATGTCAAACTGAATTTACCATTCAGAAAACTCATAATCAAATTGATAAGATAGAGTTTACACATGAGCAAGAGTTAAAGAAATAAAAGACAAAATAATTAGTATGTAAAATAATTGGTCAAAATAGTATGTACAAATAACATTAAAAGGGCTTAAAATACGTTCTGCTCAGGAAGAATTTTAGTAGCACAAAAAACAGCTAATGATATTTTACAAATATGTTTTATTTTTTGGAACTAAAATAGCAGCAGTAGTAAAAAAAATAAATAAAAGAAAGAAGCTGATAGATAGCCCTACATAAACTTTAAAGTCTATCATTCTGAGACCAAAATTAAAAGACAAATAAGAAATGAAGACAACACTGACACATAAAAGGCAAAAAGGCAGAAATCATTAATATATTAAAAAGCTAGTATAAATCAAAAGGAAAAGGTGAACTATTCCAAACAGAAATATGGTACAATGAAATAAAGTGAAAAAAAAAATACAGATGTCTAATAAATGTCAAATGTTTTTGACATTTAATAATCAAGTAAATTAAAATGAAAATAAAGTTAATATTATTCCCTCTCTATTACATTTACAAAGATTAAAATCAATGCTAATGTATAAAATTATAAGGATGTGATAAGGGAATACACTATACATTCTTTGCTAGTAAGAGCACAAACTGAGAAATAGTTTCTGAGATTCAAGGGTCCACAAAAATCTGTATATGCATGCATATATTTTTCCACCCAGCAATTCTTTCCAGAATATATCTTAAGGAGACAGTCATAAGTGTCCATAGTGATTCCTTATTGTTCAAGGCCAGAGTAGGAAAAATAGAAATTGAATATGAACAGTAGTAAGTATGTTATGATACATATGAATCAAGGACCACTATATAAATATTGTGGGCTTCCCTGGTGGCTCAGCGGTTAAAGCGTCTGCCTCCAGTGCGGGAGACCCGGGTTCGATCCCTGGGTTGGGAAGATCCCCTGGAGAAGGAAATGGCAATCCACTCCAGTATGCTTGCCTGGAGAATCCCATGGACGGAGAAGCCTAGTAGGTTACAGTCCACGGGGTCGCAAAGAGTCGGACACGACTGAGCGACTTCATCTTCCTTCCTTATACAACAGTTATGTTCCAGGAGAATATCTATCTCTGCAAATGTTATGACACACAAAGAGTATGTATATTTACATATACATATATAATGGTCATCCCACATATCTACTTATCTGTCAATACATTTTTTAAAATGCAAGGACATACTCAAATATGCTAAAGTGCTTATCTTTGATTGAAGTGATTGCAGATGGCTTTTGCTTTGTTTTATTGCTATACACTTTAGTGTTTTCCAACTTTTTTACAACGAACATACTTTCAGAAAAACAGCACAATAAATGCTATATATATATTGCCTAGTAGGTTACAGTCCACGGGGTTGCAAAGAGTCGGACACGACTGAGCGACTTCACCTTCACCTAGTTTGGTAATTGGGTCTGTATGAGCCATTTAGATGTACAGGTATAATGCAACAACAATTCAGATGAGGTTTGTCATAGACCAAGAACTTTGGAGAAGCTGGCAGGCTACAGCAGCCATGCACTGGGTTTCACCGACTGTGAGCAGTGGAAATACTGACTTGATGTGGGTGTAGGCTCTAGCTTTTATTTCAGCCCCTGAATACATGGATGTCTCCTTGCTTTCCAGCTTTCGTGTTTATATACATGACTTAACCACTACCTACCCGCCTGCCCCCTGCCACACACACTTTCCTTAGGCAGTGACTCTTCTTGTTCTCCTAGGCATCTTGGCATCATGGGTCAGTCCCAGATTTGGAAGATGTAGTCATTTAAATCCTGAGGATAGTCTTTGATAGCCAAAACTTCCCTGTCAATTCCTCACACCCAGAAATTAACTTCTAGTTAAAAATGTCTCTTAAGATACCTGACCATCATTCTTTAGCGGGAACCCTGTGAGTTAGCCCCCTGAAAAACATCTAGGTTGGTAGGAGCAAAGGGCAGGGCTTCTTTCCATATACAATTGATATGCAACTGACTCTGACTCCCCTTGACTTTGGCCAAATGCCAGATTCCAAATTTACTTGATTGTTCAGTAAAATAGGCATGGGCTGAAACCGTCCTTTTTTCAGTACAGTAAGGAATATACAGTTTTTCCCAGCACTGTCATCGGGAGACTGTCACCCTAGATTGCTTATATCACTGCTGTTATAGACGTTTGTTTGTAAATTATGATTGTTTGTAAATTACTACGATTGTATCACTGCTGTTATGAATTTTCTATATAAATTATTCCAATGGGAACCCAAGTACCTCTCAGTGTGTATGTTTCAGCTTGGTTTCCCTGCCTGTCAGACTGCCTCATATCTGGGCCTTGCCCCCTGCTGTGTTCAGGTAGTGCTTGCCCGCCCAATTTAAGGAGGGATTTGAGGTTTAACTTTAGGAATTCTGTGAATCCTAAAGAAAACTAAGGCATGCCTTTCAGTGCTCTCTGGCCAGGTCTCTCATCACATGAAGGTGGAACAATAGTGTACTTGGCATGGTCTTAGGCCAAGGTGTATTTCTTTGTGTTGAGCATGCTGTTAGTCTAGTTCAGGGGTTGGCAAATTTTTTGTCATAGGTCATGTAATATTTAGGCTCTGTAAACCAGGTTCAATCTCAGTTGCTTTTTTTTAAAAATCAGTTCACTCACTCAGTCATGTCTGACTCTGCGACGCAATGGGCGGCAGCACGCCAGACCTCCCTGTCCATCACCAACTCCTGGAGCTTGCCCAAACCCATGTCCATCAAGTCAGTGATGCCATCCAACCATCTCATCTTCTGTCATCCCTTCTCCTCCTGCCTTCAATCTTTCCCAGCATCAGGGTCTTTTCAAATGAGTCAGTTCTTTGCGTCAGGTGGCCAAAGTATTGCGGGTTTCAGCTTCAGCATGAGTCCTTCCAATGAATATTCAGGACTGATTTCCTTTAGGATGGACTGATTGGATCTCCTTGCAATCCAAGGGACTCTCAGGAGTCTTCTCCAACACCCCAATTCAAAAGCATCAATTCTTCAGCACTCAGCTTTCTTTATAGAAACTCTCACATCCATACCTGACTACTAGAAAAACTATAGCTTTGACTAGACAGACCTTTGTTGGCAAAGTAATGTCCCTACTCTTTAATATGCTGTCTAGGTTGGTCATAACTTTTCCCCCAAGGAGCAAGCGTCTTTTAATTTCATGGGTGCAGTCACCATCTGCAGTGATTTTGGAGCCCATAAAAGTCTTTGTTTCCATTGTTTCCCCATCTATTTGCCATGAAGTGATGGGACTGGATGCCATGATCTTAGTTTTTTCAATGTTGAGTTTTCAGCCAACTTTTTCACTCTCCTCTCTCACTTTCAAGAGGCTCTTTAGTTCTTCTTAACATTCTGCCATAAGGGTGGTGTCACCTGTATCAGAGGTTATTGGTATTTCTCCTGGCAATCTTGATTCCAGCTTGTACTTCATCCAGCCTGGCATTTCACATGAGGTACTCTGCATATAAGTTAAATAAGCAGGGTGACAATATACAGCCTTGATGTACTCCTTTCCCAATTTGGAACCAGTCTGTTGTTCCATATCCAGTTCTAACTGTTGCTTCTTGACCTTTCATACTGTTCATGGGGTTCTCAAGGCAAGAATACTGAGGTGGTTTGCTTTTCTCTTCTTCAGTGGACCACGTTTTGTCTGAACTCTCCACCATGACCTGTCCGTCTTGGGTGGCCCTACCCAGCATGGCTCATAGTTTCATTGAGTTAGACAAGGCTGTGGTCCATATGATCACATTTCAAATAACTGTTTAAAAATGTGAAAATAAGCCCTTGACTCTAGTTGAAAATTGGGTGGAGGGACCCTCTTATTTTAAGAGTAAAATATAGGAATACCTTGTTTTATTGTGCTTCACTTTATCATGTAAATTGAAGGTTTGTGGCAACCTTGCACCAGGGAAGTCTATTGGAGCCATTTTTCCAACAGCATTTGCTCCCTTTGTGTCTCTGTCACATTTTGGTAATTCTCAAACTATTTCAGACTTTTTCATTATTACTGTTCTATTTGTTATGGTCATTTGTGGTCTTTCATATTAGTGTTGCAAAAAGATTGCAACTTGAAGGCTCAGATGATTGTTAGTACTTTTTAGTAATACATTTTTAAATTAAGGTATGTACTTTTTTTTTTTTTTTTTAGACAAAATGCTACTGCACACTTAATGGACTATACAGCATAGTGTAAACATAACTTGTATATACACTGGGAAACCAGAAAATTCATGTGACTTGCTTTACTGTGATATTCACTTTAGCCACAACATCTCCAGGTATGGCTTAATACAGGTATGCCTGTATTGAGAGACTTTATGAAGCAATAACATTTTGTAGTTACATGTTACGGAGTCAATTGAGGAAAGGCAGAAACAAACCAGCTTCAAAAAATACCTTATTCAACAGTTTAATTGAATTTTTAAAATGAGATTGTATAACTAGATCCTTTAATGGAGGATATTGGTCAAGTCATAGGTCTCTTCAAACTAGTTTCTGCTGACTGGAACTAGGCTCTGCACACGCAGTGGTTGTACTAGATTGGTTCTGAGCTCTTGGTTCGACTCAGTCTCAGCCACTGGACCACCAGGGAGTGCCCCCAGATAGTTTTAACCAGCTCACACAGTGGGACTGCTGACTGGTTGTGGGAAGGGATCCTGCCTACATTCCTTAGCTACCTGGTGGTGCTTGTGGTGGGTTAGTTGCCANAGGCAAGAGTACTGGAGTGGGCTGCCTTGCCTTCTCCAGTATGTACTGAAGAGTTGATAAAAGCAGGGGGTGTCACACTGTTTATACCAAGAACCTCCTACCAGGGCTAAAGTAGAAACGCTTTAAGGACAAGCAAATATAACAAGCAGGTGAGTTCTCTGGGCAGGCCACACTTTCAAAAGCAATGGCTCTTATGATCAAGCTTAAGTCTGGATCTGCCAGGTCACAGATAGGAACAAAAGTAAACTCCTTTATGAGGTATTTGAGGCTAACCTCACAGTTCTTGGGCTACGATGGCTCAGATGGTAAAGAATCTGCCAGGAATACGATAGACCTGGGTTCAGTTTCTGAGTGNAAAAGCAATGGCTCTTATGATCAAGCTTAAGTCTGGATCTGCCAGGTCACAGATAGGAACAAAAGTAAACTCCTTTATGAGGTATTTGAGGCTAACCTCACAGTTCTTGGGCTACGATGGCTCAGATGGTAAAGAATCTGCCAGGAATACGATAGACCTGGGTTCAGTTTCTGAGTGAGGAAAAGAGACCCTGGAGAAGGAAATGGCAACCCACTCCAGTGTTCTTGCCTGGAGAATTCCATGGACAGAGGACCCTGGAGGGCTACAGTCCATAGGGTTCAAAGAATCACACTCGACTGAGAGACTAACACTTTCACTTTCTATTCATAGTTCTTAATTTTGTTATCTGTACAGTAAGCAGGAAAGGTATTTTAAGATAAGACTATTTTCAGGGTCAACTGATATGAAACATTTAAAATGACACAGTTTCTAAGCTTAAAATAAGCTCTTTAAATAGTAGCTTTTATTATTAACTAAACATTAGCTATTATTATTTATTTATACTTGAAAAGTCAAGTGTGATTCATAGAAAGCACTCGATTGTTCTTCTTTAATTTGTATTGAACATGAATTCAGTCTTGATGTGGATGGAATTATAAATTTATAGTAACATATATCATATTTCTTGCTCTACAGACAGAAATCTTAAAAACAATTTTGCTCTTCTTCCTATAACACTACTTTCATATAATCTTGTTGTATTTATATAAAATTTGAGGTGCTTTTTTTAAATTGCCTAAATAATCCAACCAAAGATAAGCTTCATCACTAGTATCTGTTCACTCGTCAGTTACATATTGACATTAGTAAATAAAAAAATATAAACATGCATTTCCAACTGTATTATTTTTTCACCTTTCTTTAAGAAGTAAAAGAAAGCAGGGTGCATATTTGGTGACCTCAAATCCTCAGAAAAAATATGTATGAAAATACAAAATTTTTACCCTCTGAAAAATCAGTGTTCATAAGTAAAAACTTGAAAGTCATTGGATTTGAAGATGGTTCTGAAAACCACGTCAATACTTAAGGACTTAAAATTGCAGTTTTATGAAATACTCACTGCATGATAGATTTCAGGCTGTTTCATGTGTCCAATGTCATTCAAGGTTGCAAATAAATTTGGCCTTTCAAAAGCAAGATGAATGACAAAAATTCTCTGACATATAGCATGTCTTCCAGGTTAGGCATGACAAAAGTTCAATGATATCATCAAGGCTATCAATCCATCTGTAATGACATACTGCAGTCTCTTAAAGAATTAAATATGATGTTTGCAAAAGCAGTATTGCATTTCTGGTTGTAGGAAAAAAATAGAATTGCAAACACACAAAAAGATCTGTTAAATTATATACACAAATAAGCTATTAATTTCTATATTTAAACAAATTTGTGAATCTGGGTTTTTTATATTTGACCATTCTCCTAAAACATGATTTTATTTTGAAAATCACATGATCTATTAAGTCTATAGTTATTGGGTTTTCGTGATTGCTTATACTGCTTTCAAGAACTAGCAAGGGCTGAACAGAGTTGGCCACAGAACAAAGTAAAGAGGCAGAATCAGAAGTGTTTCAATTTTTACTCACATCTTCTCTAAACTAAATGTATTTGGTCTAATTTATCATGCATATTTTTGTTCTTACAGGACTGTTTTATGAAAATTACCCCAAAATTCAGACATATCTTACATATCATAGTAATTTTCAAATCAATAGACTTGCTGGATTGAAGACCTAAGCTCCTTACTGCAATTAGCTTTTCCAGGACATTAGTCAATTTCTCTTTAGGTCCCAGACTTAATGTAATTCTGTATAGGTTAAGATACAACAGTAATCAACATTTCTGGAAAATTCATACATCAGTTCAGTTCAGTTGCTCAGTCTTTCTGAATGTTGAGCTTTAAGCCAACTTTTTCACTCTCCTCTTTCACTTTCATCAAGAGCCTTTTTAATAGTAATCAACATTTCTGGAAAATTCATATATGCCCAGATATAATTGGGAACTGTATTTAAACAATGTACTTGGTCTTTATGATGTCATTTTGAGATTACAGAATTATGAATGAATTATATTAACAATGTGTGTGTTCTGAATGATTTTGACAATGCCAGTGGAACAACTAGTATGTATGATTTTAATTCTAGGACTTTCCTTAAAATAGTGCATCTGTGGCTCCAGTTCAAGACTTCAGCACCTTGTTCAACTCTTAGACACTAAGGAACAAACTGAGAACCTCAAACAAAAGTCTTGACCTTCATGAGTCTCCTAAGGCCCAGCCAAGCTCCTTCTTCTACTATTCATTATTGGCAGTAGAAGGAAAGGAGGAATGTGGAAATGTGTTAGATTACCATAGAGGAGGATCAATCCTTATAGTCCAGTGACCTCACTTCTTACGTGACCCTTAGACAAAAAGGAAGAAACAGTCACAGCTATAAGGTAAGATGCACTGAACTTCATTCAGCCTCTGAGGCTCGAAGTTTGAATCCAAGTTGTAACACTTCTGTGAGAAACCGTGTAATTCACTTCACATTTGTGAGCTGTCTCTTATTCATTTGAAAAAGAATATGATGACAATTCATAAGAATGTTGACAAATATAACTATGATAACATCTACAAAAATGCTTTGTAAATTTTGAAGCCCAATATAAATGCACTCATGTCCTATACACAATTGCTTTGTTTTACTTTCATATTTCTACTAAAAACTTCTTTAAAATATTAATCAGAAATTCAAAAAAAATTAAAAAAAGAAATTCGTATAGCAAGAGGAATTGTGAAACAATTAGTTAGATTTTTTTATTGAAATATAGTTGATTTATTTTGTTGTTGTTATTTAGTTGCTAAGTCCTGTCCAACTCTTTTGCGACTCCATGGACTATAGCGTGCTAGGCTCCTCTGTCCATGGGATTTCCCAGGCAAGAAAACTGGCGTGGGTTGCCCTTTCCTGCTCCAAGGACTCTTTGCAACCCCACGGACTATAGCCTGCCAGGCTCCTCTGTCCAGGGGATTTCCCAGGCAAGAATGCTACATTGGGTTGCTATTTCTTCTTCAAGGGAGCTTCCTGATCCAGGGGTCAAACCCACATCTCTTGCATCTCCTGCATTGGCAGGCGGATTCTGTTACCACTAGAGCCACATGGGAAGCCTTCTAATTTACAATATTATGTCATTTTCAGGTGTACAACATAGTGATTCTTCTTTTTGCAGATTATATTCCATTATAGGTTATTATAAGATATTGGGCATAATCCTCAGTGCTATCCAGTAAATCCCTGTTGCTTATCTAGTTTATGTATAGTAGCTTGCATTTGCTAGTCTCAAACTTTTACTTTGTCCCCCTCTCTTCTTCTTCCTGGAGAAGGCAATGGCACCCCACTCTAGTACTCTTGTCTGGAAAATCCCATGGATGGAGGAGCCTGGGAGGCTGTAGTCCATGGGGTCGCTAAGAGTTGGACACGGCTGAGCGACTTCACTTCACTTTTCACTTTCACGCATTGGAGAAGGAAATGGCAACCCACTCCAGTGTTCTTGCCTGGAGAATCCCAGGGACAGGGGAGCCTGGTGGGCTGCCGTCTCTGGGGTCGCACAGGGTCGGACATGGCTGAAGCGACTCAGCAGCAGCTTCTTCTTCCCCATTTGGTCACCATAAGTTTGTGCTCTGTCTGTGAGTCTGTTTCTTTTTTGTATATAAACTTGTTTGTATTATTTTTTAGATTCCACTTATAGGTGATATCATATAGTATTTGTCTTTCTTTGCCTGACTTATTTCACTAAGCTTAACATTCTCTAGGTCCATCCATGAGGCTGTAAATGGAAAATTATTTTTATAGGAAAAACTTACATTAAACAATGGCTACTTTAAATAAATGAAACCAGAGACATTGAAAAAAGGCCATTATAGCACATCTTACATTTCTAGAGATGTATTTATTTTTCAAGAATTTTTCAAAATGTGAAAAAATATTAAAATCAATGTCATGCTGACATTAAATAACAATTCTAAAATGACTGCCTTCTTATTGCAGTCCTCATGTGTGCTCAGTTGCTCAGTCGTGTTCGCCTCTTGATAACCTCAGGCACTGTAGCCCACCAGGCTCCTCTGTCCTTGGAATTTTCTAAGCAAGAACACTGGAGCAGGTTGCCATTTCCTTCTCCAGTGGCTCCTCCTGGCCCAGGGATTGAACCCACATCTCCTGTGTCTTCTGCATTACAGGTGGATTCTTTACCTGCTAAGCCGTCAGGAAAGCCCAATTATAGTCCTATCTGTTAATAATCAAATATGTTTGAAATATTTGGGTGCATTTAAAAAGCGATTTTAACTGAAAATTTTCTATTGAAACTAACAATCACATTGCTTCCTGGCAGGCTCAGACAGGTGAAGAAACTGTCTACACCCTGGGAGACCAAGGTTCAATCCCTGGTTGGGAAGATCCCTGGAGAAGGAAATGGCGACCCGCTCCAGTATTCTTGCCTGGAACATCCCATTGGCAGAGGAGTCTGGTGGGCTACAGCCCGTGGGGTCATAAAAGAACTGGACACGATTTGGTGACTAAACCACCACCACCTCGAAGTGCAACTGCCTTTAATTCAAATTCCCTATGTAATTTATGTATAACTCTTACCAAGTGGCTGCAAAAAATAGCTTCACAGTATGATATGTTGGAAAGCTGAAAGTTTGCACAAAACACAGTCTTCCTGAACTGTTAGCTCTTATCCAGGAAGACAAAAAGTTATGACAAGTCTACAACACAGCTAAAAAAAATCATATGAAGAACTAAAACCAATTTGCTCGTTTGATCTATATTTCCCTTACACGATCAACAACACAAATTAGTCACAGTTTATAATTACCAATTATATATTGCTTCACATAACTAACATTTGTATATTTACATCATATTCTCATATTCTGAGTTACATCTAAACTTTACAAACCAGGGAAGTAGAGTAGGCCTTATTTTTAATGACAGTATAATACAAGTTTCTAAATTAAGGTAGCCATCGTTGAGAAACTTCTATCCCAGTAGAGTATTAAGAAATCACATGAACCTCTGTCACCTAAAATAAAATGAGATAGTCTAAATCTGTCTTTTAGCCAGATTCTCAAATCCTCTTTCATTCATGCATCATTTTAGAATAATGGGAGAAACAGATGTCACATTAGTGCTAATATAATGTTTGTTTCTTCATAACATTGATCCATCCTCCAATGTGTCAAGAAGACAAATTTTAAATGGAACCATTTATTTATTTATGAAGCACAGGTCCCTCTATGACCTAGAAAATTTCCCAATCCAAGGTATGACAAGTGCTGATAATTTCTGCATTGCAAACAAAACTGTTGACTTATATTCTAGAAATAAGGCAACTGATAGTCTATGAGTTATAGTTACACCTTTTCCCTAATAATTTATTGAGATATCTTTTGCAAATACAAATTGTACATATTTAAGGTATACAATTTGATGTTTTGATGTATATACATACATTTTGCAAAGATCAGTCAACATAAAAAAAATATTCGTTACTTCTATATAATTGCCATTATGTGTGTGTGTGTGTGTGAAGATTTACTATATAAGGAACTCATACAACTCAATGGCAAAGATAAAAATATATCAAATTAAAAAATGGGCAAAGGAACTCAACAGAAATTTCTCAAAAAAAATATAGAAATAACAAATAAGTGCTGAAAATGTACTCAACATCACTAATCATCAGGTAAATGAAAAGAAAAATCTCAGTGACATGTCACCTCACACTTGTTAGCATAGCAAATATCAAAAACAAAACAAGTAACAAGTGTTGGTGAGGATGTGGAGAGAAAGCCACCCTGGAGCATTACTAGGGGAACTGTAAATAGGTCTAACCATCATGAAAACAATACTGAGGTTCCTCAAAAAATTAAAAAAATAGAATTATCAGATGATCCAGTAACCCTACTTCTGGATGTATAACTGAAGGTTGTGAAATATGAATCTTGAGATATCTGCACTTCTAAGTTCTTTGCAGCATTTTTTGCAATAGCCAAGACATGAAAGTCACCTAAATAAACGTTCATCAGGGTCTAATGTAGCAGTCCCCAAGCTTTTACGTACCAGGGACAGGTTTTCTGGAAGACAATTTTTCCATGGCCCAGGGGTTGGGGACCCTGGTCTAATAGATAAAGAAAATATGGTATATATGTAGAATGTAATACTATTCAGCCTTAAAAATAAGGGAATCCTGCCATTTGCAACAAATGGATGAATCTGGAGAACATCATGCTAAGTGAAACAAGCCCAGGACAGAAAGCCAAACACTACCTAACCTCACTTTAATGTGAGATCGAAAATAATGAAACCATGGAAGCAGAGTAGAGTGGTGGTTGCCTGGAGAAGAGAAGAGTGGGAGAATACTGGTCAAAGTAAAAAGTTTTAGTTGTATACGATGAATGGTTTTTGGAGATCTAATGAACAGCATGATGATGATGTCTAACAATATTATACAATCATTTCCTCAGTAAATATTTACTCAGAGGCTTCTTCATGCTGGGCCTGGAGGATCCAAGGATAAAGCCCATTAATTTTTTTTTTTTTTTTTTAAGATAAGCCTCATTCCATACTAAGTAAGCTTACTGGCTAGTGTGGGAGATATGATTCAAGTTGCTGTAAATAAACTAAAGGCAAGATTGAAATTTAAGCTCACTAAAATCTAAGTTTTCTGGCTCCAAAGCAGTTTCAGTCTTTTCTACTCCAAGTTGCCTATTCAGAAATTATTGCACCATTAAAAAAAAAAAAAACACTGTTTCCCCCTCTATCTAAACTGCCATGTCATTTTACTATAGTTAGAAATCATTACTTAGATGATGCAACATATATCTACCAATCATTGGACAATCAACTTTTACAATGATGACAGTTGATATGTTTATGATCCCATTAAACATTTTCTTATTCTTCCGTCATTTAATTTTAAGTCATAAAAGGAAAAGTTCACTATGCAAAAACATTTTCTCTTCTCTCAGAAATAATGATTTGTAAAGAGAGATTTTTGTAGCACATTCATGTAACATGAAGGCTTTACTTAAACCTGAGTGTGATTGTTGCATGCTCAGTCAAGTCCAACTCTGCAACCCCACAGACTGTGTCCCCTCAGGCTCCTCAGTCCATGGAATTTTCCAGGCAATACTGGAGTGAGTTGCCATGCCCTCCTCCACGGGATCTTCCTGACCCAGGGATTGAACCCATGTCTCTTCCATCTTCTGCTCTGGCAAGCAGATTCTTTACCACTATGCCACTGGGGAATCCCCTTAATTCTGAAGGACTGTGCATAAATCTTCTTGAATTTCACTTTCTGGCTAAGGAGTAAGAGTGGCTCTGGAGTCAGAGTGGGTCCAGATTTCAGCTCTAATACTTGCCCACTGTATGACTGTTCCCAGTATCGTTGCTACATAACAAAAAAACCCAAAATCTGGTAGTTTAAAAACAACAGTTATTTTATTGTCTCAGTTTCAGTGGGTCACAGATTTGGGACAGGCTTGGCGAGGTCGTTCTGGCTCCACCCATGCAGTTGTAGTCATATAGCAGCTGGAGGTAGAGGACAGAGGGGAATGGAGCTGCTGGGACTAGCCAAACACACCTCACTCTCTCTTTGTAATCTCAACATTGCCCGGAAGGTCTCTCATTCAGGCTACTTCGGACTTCCTCAAAACATACTGGTCTCGGGCAAGCAGACTGGCAGCATTTCAGCTCAGGGCTCCATTGCAAGTGTTCCAGTGATCAAGGTGGGTATTGTATCTGCTTTCTGGACCTAGCCTTGGAAGTCACTCACTGTCACTTCTGCCACATTCTGTTAGTTTCATCAGAGTCCCTAACCCGTCCAGATTCAAGCAGAGGAATTAGACCTCCTCTTTTCATATGGAGATGGCAAAGTTCAATAAGAACATGTGGAAAAGGAGGTATTGCTGGAAAATAAAATCTTTGGAAAGTACAGCATCTATGGAAAATAAAATCTGCTTCAGTGAGCTTGTTAAAGTTAGCTAACTTTTCTGTGCCTTAGTTTCCTTATCTATCAAATAAGTATAATATATGGCCCTTCACAGTATTCTTGAGGTTTAAAGGAGTTAATTTAGTTTAGCTGCTCAGAACAGTGCAAGATGTCATTTTCATATATTTTATTTTAAATTTTTTAAAATTTAGATTTTATTATCATTAGTATCTTCAGGTCTCAATTCAAGTATCACTTCTTCTGTGGAGCTTTCCTACTATTCACAGTGACTTTTCATTCTCTCTTCAAGCTTACTATGACTTCATATTGCTTCTTTTCTAATCTACAGGTTGTAGATTAGAGAGTGTATTATAATTGTTCAGTTCAGTTCAGTCGCTCAGTCGTGTCCGACTCTTTGATTGTATTGTAATTCTATGTTCACAGGCCAAGATCCTGCAGTGTACACTGAACTTCCAGGAGCAGGAAACAAAATGGTTGCTCAGAAACACAGGTTTGTTTATCAGGGATTGACTTAGACCAAATTATGGGCTCAAACAGCAGCAATGAAAATGTAGATTTTAAAAGATGGTGAAAACAAGGTAGGATAACACAATATAAAGAAGGTAGGATGTACACAGGTAATGAGTGTCTGACTTCCACTTGGGTTTACCCTTCCATCAAAGTTTTAAAGGTTACAATTGCCTTAATAAGGGGCTGTAGGAGATGGTGGGATTTACAGATGAGAAAACAGAGGAGTGAGTTGAAAGCTTTGGGATCCAACATCTAGAAATTAGATGAAATTGGTTGTAATAGACTAGCTAAAATTCAGCTAGCTTTCTTATCGCTGTAATTTCACATTTAAAGTGTCCATAATTAAAAACATTTGCTGAAAGAAAATTTTATTTGAGAATGAACATAAGCTTTGAGCCTATAAACGATATAAATCTGCAGCATTCTATTCATTTTAGAAGATAAATCAACATTAATGTCAAACAAATATAGCAAAAATGTCTGTCCTCAGGTATCATATAGAAATCTACAAGATCTTGAGTAATGAAGAAGACTGCCAGTGCCTTTACCAACAAGAATGTATTTGTAAGTCATAGAATAGTCACGCAAAATCATGCAGGACTTGTTCTCCTGAACCAAGAGCAATCATTTAAATCTAATAAAACAAGAAACTCATAATACATTAAAATTTCAAAAAGCCATTTGTGAATAATACAGCTCTAGAATTTTCATTTTTTTTTCCTACAGAGCTCAGAAATGTTTAAAAATGAATCTTGCAGTTGAACCCTAGGAATGTCAGATCTCAGAAACAACAGACAAAGAAACTCTAATTAGCTGTGATGAATGTTGATTATAGAGCACGGATATAACAATGATTACAAAAGAAAAAAAAAAGGTGATGCATCAGGCCCACATACCAAGTGTGGTTGTGTAATTAGTGAAATTTAATCAGAGTAGGCAAATGTGATGTTTTAGTATCTGTACCATTTTGCGGACTTGCAGGCAAAACTGGTTCTTGGAAAATACAAAAGGAATAAAAGCATCTCTTTTTTATATTCTGTATCTTTAAACCATTTAATACATGAAGGTCCTTTCTTCTTGTTCTTTTTCCACCTCCTCCCCAATCCCCACAGAAAACCTATTTCTTTTTCAGCAAACACTCAGTACTATTGCCTTATGAGGCTGTTCTTTACAGAATGTCTCTAGCTCATTAGGGTTAATAGGAGATAAACATATGCTCATAGAGAAAAAATAGGTTCTGTTTTATCTCATATATTTGAATTTAAAGATATGGCACCTCATCTGAGTTTCTAAAGAAAACAGAATATAGCAGCCATGCCTAAAGATGAAGCCAGTAATAGAATTTACACTCTCAGGTTCTGTGACATCAGCCAAAGCTTTGCTGGTTCATGAAGTGAAGGTGCCAGTCACTCAGTTGTGTCTGACTCTTTGCAACCCCATGGACTATAGCCCACCACCTCCTCTGTCCATGGAAATCTCCAGGCAAGATTACTGGAGTGGGACATTTCCTCCTCCAGGGGATCTTCCTGATCCAGTGGTGGAACCCAAGTCTCCTGTATTACAGGCAGATTCTTTACTATCTGAGCCACTAGGAAGCCTGGGGGTTCATGAATAAATCCAAAAAATATAAAAAGTCCCTTGGCCAGCTGAACTCCCACAAAAGATTCAGTAACCTGTTAAGAGGTCACAGGGTTGATCCTGAATGAGGGTCTATCTTGCAGCTTGCCATCTTTTGATTTCCTGATTAAGTGAGGGATGAGAAGAGGTCACCCAGGCAGTACCGAACCAAAAACATAAAATTTTTTTTAAATCCTCACAGAAATCTTGGCTGGCCCACATTATTCCCAGCAAGAGATTTCTGCTTTGCACTGATTATTTATAAAACCTTTTCCCTAAGCAAATCTTTTTTTTTTTTTTTTAACTAATGTTGTTCTATAATTAGGTGTTTTTGCTGGAATTAGGAGCAAACATGAAAAAAGCTGTTCTTGAAATACATTTGTAAAAGGTTATCTGAGTTATCACTGGTGAAGTTGGATTAAACTATATAATTTATCATTACAACAGTGTATATATGCTTGCCCTGGATATTCCACTTAACTATAATAAAATAGAGAAATAACGTGAGTCATTAGAAGCTTTCACAGACACACACACATCTTATACATTAGTACTTTGTGTAGTTTCTTTGACATGTATATATTTTATCATTTTTCTAGACTCAATCTGATACAATGCAAATTTATTCACCGATAAGGTAATTTTGCCTAAGATATTCAGGAATCCATCATCCTGCAAATTTAACAGTAGGAACGTTTCTCTTTGATGACAAAACTGAACCAAGCAAAATAGAACCCCATTCCCAACAGCCTCATGGGGAAACCTGGTTGGAGTGGGAGGCAGTTCAAACTAAGTAAGCCAAATCAGTCACTTGGAGATCACTGGATGGGCAAATGGTAGAGAGAGAGATTGGGATGAGAGGAGAGTTATCAAGAAGAAGGTGCCAAGAAAAAGCTGGTGGTTATAGAAGACACTGGTCAGCTCAGGGACTCAAAGAAAACTAGTTTATCAGACAACCAGCTACAAGTACTATTCACAGAGGAGGGAACAATAAAGTTCCAGAAATAACATTAAGAATGAAAGAACTCTTTATACATCAATTACACTTAAAAAAAAAAAATGAATGAATTCTGACAACACACCAAAGTGAAAAATCTTCAAGCCACCTGTTTTGACTTCTTAAAATCATAGGTACCAGGATGGGCCCTAAAGGGCTTAATGGAACACAAACCTCTATGAAGAATTTAACTGTCATAGCAAATGCATGTTTTTGTTGGCTGATAAATCAACAGAGGGATAAAGAAGCTTTACAATTTAAGAGCTGACGTAAATTGCTGTGCTGTGATGGCAACTGAAATGTGTAAGAGTCTTTTCTAATCTGCAATTACCCACTACTGGTATCCTCTGGATGTTTAAATATGACGGTGAGAATGAAAGCTCTGTTTTATCATAATGCCTTTCAGCATTCTCACCTTCAGCTACAGTAATATGGCATAAGATAAAAGAGAAATGGCACAAACCTTCTATGCCACCTTTAGAACTATTAAATGTGAAGAACAGCTTTTCAGTAATTTGAGAGCTTTTCATGAGCCATGGTTTCAGCGCCTTGACAGTGTGAGAGGGCTGAAGAGGACAGCTTGCTGGGGAGGAATGCTCCCAAGCAGGGAGAACATGAGGTCACCAGGAGGATGGATTGGACAGAGTTTCTGTACTCAACTCAGAAGACAACCAAGGGCAAAAATAACACCATGGCCATTTCCAAGGTAAGAGAAAATGAGACTCTGTTTTCTGAAAGAATCTGCTATTTAGAGAGTGAAGGATAAGCGAGTACTTGGATTGAAAAGCAAGGTCAAGCTAATAAAAGCAGTAAGTGGAAATTGTCACTCAGCTTAAAAAATAGCACCTAGATTTCAAGCCAAATTAAGGGTAAATTCTAAAGCTACCCCTGCCAAAGCCAAACTCTAAAGAAAGAAAGAAAGAAAATCAGATTCCCTCTGACCCATCTCTAGCTAGCTTTAGTTCTCTTCCACAGTTACAGCATAATATGGCTTTAAGAATAAATGGTATTCAAAGCACCATTTGCATAAGGATTCACACTTGCATTATCGTAATCCTGGCAAGCTGCTATGATCCAGACATTCCAAGAGGGAAAATGAAATCCACTGACGTTAAGTGCTTGTGGTCACCTAGCTGGTGGTAAGCAGAGATGTTAGGATGGAAGCCCAATAGGTCTTCAAACACTCAGTGTAATGACATTTTAAATGCAGTCAGATTTTTGTGCTCTGTTAGTATATATTCTTTCAGTGTTATCCAAATTGATCATTATTTTTTTTTTCCATCTTTATCAACATCTGTCTGATTTCTCTGACCCTGTGATTCTTGGTTAATTGTCCCCCACTCAGTCTAAGGCAAAATCCTTCTCTGATCCTGTTGTTTCAAGCCAAGGTTACAGTGAACTGCTAAGAAACTTTCTGGGTTTTTTGGCCAAAAGTAATAGTGCAGAGGCAAAGACAATAGGAAACACAACAATGAAAACAAATCTTCCAAATGAGGGAAATAAAACATTAAACTGCCACAGTAACAGGACTGCAGAGAAGTCAGGGGATTGGAGTCAGGATAATCAGAGGTTAGAGCCTAGCTCTGAAGACCAGGAAAAAAAAAATCTGGAATGTTCAAATTTGAAATAAAACAGTGAATTTCAAAGAAGAAAAGCATGCATATAGTAAGACCTGATTTCCATTTACCATAACCATATGTCCCTAAAGGAGAACCAGGGAGAAGCAGCAATTTGGCAAACATATCTTTTGTGTGTAAGCATCAATTTTGATTTGTGATAGATACATGTCTTTCAAATATTACATTTTTCATAAGTAGAATGATCAGGAAAATAAACTCTCTAAGCTGTTTATGAGCTAAATTCTATTTTGACATCTAAAATAGAGAAGAATTTCAATAAAAGATCTTAGATGAAAAGGAAAAAAAATTAGACACTGTGCTTATTTCATTTTATTTTAGGACCAGAGTCTCTCAAAAACAGAATCAACTATAATTTGGCATATCATAGATCCCAATTTAAATTACTTTTATAAAAAGGAACAAATGACCTAGACTAAACATGTATACAGGCAGGCACACACACCACTAGTATAGCAGACCAAGGATGGGAAAAGAGACTTGCTTTTCTGAAGCTTGGGAAGTAAGAAGTGCCTCTCACCTTTCCCCTACAACTGCATCTCCCGAATGACAAACCTGCTATTGATCGTGACATACTGTCTGGTGCCCGAAAGCTAACATCCGAGTAATTACTGCTGGTGGTTGAAGAGTCCTGTTTGGGTGAAGGGAGGGCGCTAGATTGAGATCATTATCCAACAACTTTCAATTCTTTAAACTGCTGGTCAACCTGTATGTCTTTGAAATGAAGCATCTAAAGCATTTTAATTGCAGAGAAACTCTTGGTATAAAAATCACCTCCTGATAGGTAGGCAAATTAGTTCACTTTCTCAGACACACTGTAACTATCCTTCCCTTCCATCTCCTCCCTCCACTCTGCCCCTTCCGATTCTATGAATCCCCTCTTGCTGGGGACAGTGATAACCATAAAACCTGTCTCATGAAAATATCAATGAACTTTCTATTTTCCTTTCATGCTTTTAGTTTGTTGCTACAATAAATAACTGTCTCTCTCCTGCTTTTGGAAAGAGAAACCAAGGGATCTCCCAGTTTACCTCTTTTATGGGCTGTCTTGAAACATCTGTGCCTTGAAAGGTAGACTCATTCACAAAATTTATCATCAGGAAACTGAAACATGTGCTGTGCCCTCCAATACAAGATATGCCCAAACATATAATAGTCAGTTCCCCAGGTCTGGGGACCACTTGGGTGAGGAATCGATTTTTTAGGATCTGTACTCTTTGCCACATGAATTCCTCCCCACCATTACCAATTTCACTATCGACACACTCATGTTCATTGTGCATCACTCTCGTATTGTAATAAATTGCTCATGGATTAAAAAAATTAGAAATAATATTGCTTCTTCCTCTGGTTACCTTTCATTTTTTCCTACTTCCTCTTTCAGCCCTCATTCTCTATACCCATTACATCTCTTTACATCTTCAGAAACTTCATCAAATTCTTTTTAAGCTGACAGCCATTTCTATAATTTTCTATAAAAATACATTCTTAAGTCACCAAGAGCCTTCTGATTGTGAGCCCAATGGCCTCCTCCACTGTAATTTGCCTTGAGCCAGACCAGGTAAAAAGGATTCTGAGATGATGCCAGGTTCTCCCTGTGATACAACACTGCCTCTTTGTCTCCATCTTTTCAATCTGTCATTTCCATTTTACTCTTGATTTCCAAACTAATTGCCCTTAAAAGGCATTTACATATTATCATTCTTTTGCTCTGATACTATCAGTAACTCACCCTCTATCACTACATCAGAACTATACTCCTTTGTTGCCTCACATGATCCTCTATCAGTTTGTGGACAGAAGTTGAGGGCTCAATTTAAACAAGATTAACTTGGCACCTTAGGTTATTCCCTGTGAAGAATGAGAATATATAGGATATGAGAAGAGATGTAATATTCTTTATTTGATTTCAGTTGTATTTATATTTAATGTCAAGTTTTAGGTTATAATATATTAGAACTTTAGTCCTTACCAAAAAAAAAATAATAATAAATAAATAAATAAATTGCTTGAAGGGAAAAAAGTTTTGTAACAGTTAGAAGTATTCATAATCTCATTCTGATAAAAAATATTTCTTATGGTTTTCCCCAATCACTTTGTTTAGAAATGCATTGATGGGATTGATCAGATGCAAATCTCCAAACTACTGGTACCTACATCTATGGTTATCACATATAACATAGGGAAATGGCTACCATTATGAACTCAGTTTATTTCTTAATACTTCATTAGTTTCATGTTAATATTTCTTTCTTGAAGCCTAACCCACAGAGAATTTCATTACCACTACCATTCAGGTGTCAAATCCCTTTCTAAAACACAACAAAGAAAAATCTTTTATAAAAGTGGATCTTTAGTTTTGCAGACAAAAGAGACCATAAAAAAAGAAGATTAAATCTTCATCATCTTAACTCACAAAGCAAATGCAAAGGGAAATAGCATTATTCACCATTTCAATTGCCTAATTAGTCTTGGGAGTTTTTTCAGTCTGTCCAAAATAAGTTAATTCTACACCCAGTTATAATGCTAAATGCCCCAAAAGTAGATTTAAGTAAATCCTTCACTGAAAGAAATAAATCACTTCTGTGCTGAGGAAGCTCTATTAAGATACCATCTGAAAGATCTATTGAGCCCTGAAGTGAAATACATACATTTTTAAGAGGATAAACATAGGAAAAATGTCTGTCGTGCTCTATGGTGAATCAGTTCAGTTCAGTTCAGTCGCTCAGTCGTGTCTGACTCTTTGTGACCCCATGAATCGCAGCACGCCAGGCCTCCCTGTCCATCACTAACTCCCGGCTGCTGCTGCTGCTGCTAAGTTACTTCAGTCGTGTCCGACTCTGTGTGACCCCATAGATGGCAGCCCACCAGGCTCCCCCGTCCCTGGGATTCTCCAGCAAGAATACTGGAGTGGGTTGCCATTTCCTTCTCCAATGCATGAAAGAGAAAAGTGAAAGTGAAGTCGCTCAGTCTGTCCGACTGTTAGCAACCCCATGGACTGCAGCCCACCAGGCTACTCCGTCCATTAGATTTTCCAGGCAAGAGTACTGGGGTGGGGTGCCATTGCCTTCCCGGAGTTTACCCAAACTCATGTCGATTGAGTCAGTGATGCCATCCAGCCATCTCATCCTCTTTTATCCCCTTCTCCTCCTGCCCCCAATCCCTCCCAGCATCAGGGTCTTTTCCAACGAGTCAACTCTTCACATGAGGTGGCCAAAGTATTGGAGTTTCAGCTTCAGCATCAGTTCTTCCAATGAACATCCAGGACTGATCTCCTTTAGGATGGGCTGGTTATATCCACCCAAATGTTCAAGAGCTCCCTGATTTATTCTCAAGTAACAACCTTGAGTCTTTAAACATTGTTCATGATAGTCGAATGAGAGCATGCACAGGGTTTCAATATAAGATATCTGCTAGTAGACTTCCTTTTGAGAGTCACACATTCTTAAAGCCTCATTTACTTTCACAAACAGCATATGCTCACCACGTGGCACCATTCTTGTTAACACCGAAGTAGTAATTTGAGCTGAACAGCTTGGGAGCTCTGTTTATAATAATAATAGTATGTGATGTCAAATCCTCAGGGTCTCAGATGTCAAAGGTGACCATGAACATAAATGCAAATTCCCAAAATCTGCTCTGCTGGGAAAATTATTCTTAGCAACCCAAAGAAGCCAATAGAAATACAAATGCTTGGTCTCCAGCTTCAAATAAGTTCAGGAATTGTCTTTCCAAATTTACTGCATCACCTTCATCTGGTTCTAATGTACACACATGTCTAGTGAATTAGTTCCCCTTGGGGGAAAATTTTGTTGTCTCAAGAGCTTGAGATTTTCAATGAAGTGCCAATGATTTTATACAAATTGTTGAAAGTTTTATATTACAACTGTTCTCTTCCTTTCATATGAGCCGACTGTTTACTTTTTGAGTACCTTCAAACCTTCTAGCATTTCAGGATAATGTTTAAAACATGGCATTATTAAGAAACTTTAAGATCGCAGCTGTGAAAACAGACCTATGTCATTATAATCAGTGAGAAAGTCCCTTAAGTGGGATTTCAGAATATAAAAGGAGCCCGTGCAGAGAACTGGCAGG
>SJYX01023992.1:33463-62272 GCA_006410675.1 Oreotragus oreotragus
CTGCTAAGTCACTTCAGTCGTGTCCGACTCTGTGTGACCCCATAGACAGCAGCCCACCAGGCTCCCCCATCCCTGGGATTCTCCAGGCAAGAATACTGGAGTGGGTTGCCATTTCCTTCTCCAATGCATGAAAGAGAAAAGTGAAAGTGAAGTCGCTCAGTCTGTCCGACTGTTAGCGACCCCATGGACTGCAGCCCACCAGGCTACTCCGTCCATTGGATTTTCCAGGCAAGAGTACTGGGGTGGGGTGCCATAGACTTAGACAGTATATTAAAAAGAAGAGACATTACTTTATTGGCAAAGGTCCATTAGTCAAAGTTATGGTTTTTCCAGTAGTCATGTATAGATGTGAGTGTTGGACCATAAATAAGGCTGAGCACTGAAGAATTTATGCTTTTGAACTGTGGTATTGGAGACTCTTGAGAGTCCCTTGAACTGCAAAGATATCAAACCAGCCAATCCTAAAGGAAATCAATCTTGAATATTCACTGGAAGGACTGATGCTAAAGCTGAAGCTCCATTACTTTGCCCATCTGATGTAAAGAGCTGACTCATTAGAAAAGGCCCTGATGCTGGGAAAGCTTGAAGGGAGGAGGAGATGGGAACGACAGAGGACGAGATGATTGGATGGCATCACTGACTCAATGGACATTAGTTTGAGCAAGCTCCAGGAGATGGTGAAGGACAGGAAATCCTGGTGTGCTGCAGTCCATGGGGTCACAAAGAGTCAGACATGACTGAGTGACTGAAAACGAACAAGCCATCCAATCACTGTTGCTTGGTTATGGCAGTCCAAGCAGACTAATATAAGGGGCCACTGATTATAGGGCTAAGATGATACCTTGGATCTCTTTTGTCAAGGAGATGAAGTTTCAGTTCAGTTCAGTTCAGTTCAGTCGCTCAGTGATGTCCAACTCTTTGCGACCCCATGAATCGCAGCACGCCAGGCCTCCCTGTCCATCACCGACTCCCGGAGTTCACTCAGACTCACGTCCATTGAGTCAGTGATGCCATCCATCCATCTCATCCTCTGTCGTCCCCTTCTTCTCCTGCCCCCAATCCCTCCCAACATCAGAGTCTTTTCCAATGAGTCAACTCTTCGCATGAGGTGGCCAAAGTACTGGAGTTTCAGCTTTAGCATCATTCCCTCCAAAGAAATCCCAGGGCTGATCTCCTTCAGAATGGATTGGGGACATGACTTTATAGTCAACAGAAAGTCAAACAAGGTTTGTAAGCTGAGACTGTCCCAAAGACCTGAGATTGATGAAAAGATTTGGCTTTTTTTGGGTTTAGATTGTTTAGACAAATTTGAATGGTCAGTTTGGATCAGCCTAAGCACAAAATAGTTGGGACTTTAACTGGCTCACTAACAGTGAGAATGACAATTGAAGTAAAGTATATTTAACTTAGCAAATGATTTTATAAGGGAGAGCCAGGTAATAAGAAAGCTCAGTGATACCAAGTGCTTAGCATGGTTGAGATATTAATAATAAGGATGTTAGTGTAATTTTTCATTTTAATTTAAAAAACATGACTCTGCTGTACATATAGAATATATATGGTAAAGATTTCATCATATTCAACTTGCTTGTTAATGAAAAAAAACAGTGATATACATATATACACATAGCAATGGGCAATGGGCAATGAATTTACTAATAAGTGACAAACTGCTTAATTTATTATAAAGGGTAATAACATTTTTGGGGTCATGTTTTTCATTGTGCAGTTATCAAATGTTTATTTGTAGGACAAAATGCCTTCACTGTGGAGAAAAATCATTTGCAAGTTATCAGTTTTCTATGACTTCTACACCTTTAGAGTTGTGAAATAATCCAGTCAACAGAAAGACAAGAAAATATGTACATTCCTAGAGAAATTACCCATATGGTCCCTTAGGCATGCCCAATACTCAGAGAACGGATACCTGTAATCTCTTTGGCTGATTCCCAAGCACTGTATTGTTTTTTCTGACAATAAATATGGAAGTTATGGTTCATGTTAGGTATATTAAAGATGCAGTGTTAAAGAAACAGGGGAGAAAGTCCAAAGTGCATTTTGAAGGGCTGAGGATGCACATCAGTAGAGGAGCAGCTTTGAATTCTTTTATCACCTCTGCTTGATCATTGCACATACGACATCAGCAAGCTCATCAAATTGAGACTCTATCACAGGCTAGAATTAGAGGCAACTATCCAGGACTCAGCTCCTTCCCTCCTCCTTGCTCACCAACAGCCTACTTTACTATGATCACAATCCTCTGGAGTAGTAAATGGCAACCCACCCCGGTATTCTTGCCTGGAAAATCCCTTGGACAGAGGACCCTGGTGGGCTATAACTCATGGGGTCACAAAGAATCAGACACAACTGAACACCACCACCACTACCACCACCTGCATCCAATGGGCTTAAAAGCTTTGTTCTGAATTCTTGACATGGCTTTATTTTCCTGGACTTTGACTTACGGTGTTTATGATTCTCTTCTGGTGTCTATATCTGTTTCTGCCTTTTGCAAGACTGACACCTTGGACCAAGATTTCAGCTGATACATCTGGTAGGAAATGCTTGCTCCAGTCTAGACAAGTGGTCTTAGGGAGATGGTCAGGACCTCACTCTCTCAAGTGGCGCTGGTCATCGTGAGATGAGTGTTTTCTTGTCCAGATGAAGTCCTTGGTCTTAAATTGCAGGTTTCTCCTCCTCAGGGCCAGGCCCACCACTGTGATGCATCTTGGTCATGACTATGGCCATCACATGCAAGATTGATGCCATCCGTCCCAAGTAGTCAGGTCAGTTGTTCAGCCAACCAGTAGAGGTGCAGCAAAAAGAATGCTGGTACCTGGGTCAGAAGAACTGGATTCAAAGCCTGCCTCTCGCTCTTACAAAGCATGGATTTTGAGGAATTCTCCTTTCCTCTCTGGGCCTCAGTTTGCTTCTAAGTGCCAGGAGCTAGGCAGACAATTGGGGAGATGGTGCTAACTCCACATAGACCACCTGAAATTTCTGAAACTTCCTAAACAAGAACCCAAGTTTCATTTTAATCATTTGATTAGTGCTCAGGTGAGCTACCCAAAAAGAGAGGGTAGATCTGAGTCACTGCACACAGATGAAATTTTCCATATAAAAGTCAAGATTTCCAATTTTCTCTTTGACCTTTAGTCTCTTCTGTGACTCAGTGACAAAGGTTCCTTTTCTTTACTGTCTATGTGCTGGGTATTTGTCATGGGATTTGAAAACAGCTCTGGTAACCTCAAGTAAAACAAAGTTTTCATTCACTCATTCATTCACTTGTCAAAAAGTACTAAATGCCTCATATGTGCTAAGCACTGTACTAGGAACCAGAAGATATACAGATAAACAAAATATATCCTTGCCCTCTAAAAACTCAACCACTGAGGGCTATAAAGCAATGATTTTTTTTTTTTTTAACTTTCAAGCACATTCCAGTGCTAGAGTAATAGTAGAGTACACCAGTACGTTCTTCTATCACCCCAGTATCCCCTCTGCCAAGGAAGAAACAACTACAAATAAGGTAAAAATAGGATAATAAATATATAGTAGATGTCAATATGGATACAGATAAATAGCTTCCCTTGTGGCTCAGCTGGTAAAGAATCCGCCTGCAATGCAAGAGACATGGGTTCGATCCCTGGGTTGGGAAAATTCCCTGGAGAAGGGAAAGGCTACCCACTCCAGTATTATGGCCTGGAGAGTTCCATGGACTGTATAGTCCATGGGGTAGCAAAGAGTCAGACACAACTGAGTGACTTTTATTTCACTTCACTCATACATAAAGGATATATATATATATATACAGTGTGTGTGTGTTGCCTTGGGTTGTTGTACATTTGGGGGTAAGCCAACAAAAGATTTTAGAAAGAAATTTCTGTTTCAATTCATCATAGGAAGAAAATTATAATGACAAAAAAAACATAAACACTGAAACAGACAAACAAAAATATGTTCTGTAACCATGTCTGTGGAAAGTTTTGGAGAATGGACTCTAATATGGAAGAAAACCCTCAAAGGGTTATATTTATCTTGAACAATGCTCTTCTGCCTCTTTTGCCTATAGGTAACTTTTAACCCCCACACAATTACTTATTGTTATGTACTTATATAACAACATGGTGAAGTCGCTCAGTCGTGTCCGACTCTTTGCGACCCCGTGGACTGTAACCTATTAGGCTTCTCCATCCATGGGATTCTCCAGGCAAGAATACTGGAGTGGATTGCCATTTCCTTCTCCAGGGAATCTTCCCGACCCAGGGATCGAACCCGGGTCTCCAGCATTGGAGGCAGACGCTTTAACCGCTGAGCCAACATAAACCCCCATATTTTCAGAATTTCATTTTAAAATTATCTCCAAGTAATGAAGCTGCACTATGCCACTCTATCCTTTGGTATGCACAAAGAACTGGTAGGTCACTTTGAAAAATATATGTACATGTAATATGGCGGTACATTTTCAAAATTTACCAAGGTCATTAATGCACCAAATGTAAATGGTCTTTCATTTATCAAATGCCCTGGAGAAATCAGGAGATAAGTGAAATGATAGATGAAGAGATGAAACCCTACGCTAATGGGCTGTATATAAATGAATCAATGTCACATTTATGAAAGGTTTTAGAAAATGGTTCCTATTCTTTGCTTATTTTAAGAGTTTTAAATTTCAGGAAGGTACTTGTAGGAGAACTAAAAACTGAATTTAAAAGACACCTATCAGAAGCACTTCTCCTATGATTTTTCTTATGATAATTTGCATTTCCCTATACTAATTTCAGGAGAATTTATCACTGTTTCCACTTTTGTATTTGTATTTTTTGTGTGTGAAATCATCAGTTCATAAATTATCTCAGCCAGGGGTTGTTTCTCTGACTTCTTTCTCCTAGAAAACTTGTAGGGACTTAATATAAGATTAGCACACTAAAAAAGATTTAAAAACAGAAGAATCTTTCCATTTAGTTAAAATAATTTTTTAACTACAAAAAGTCATTAAAATGATGTAGGGTGATTCAGATTTAAATTTGACAAAGAGAAAACTTACTTTTTAGAACAAATTATTTAAGATTAAATCAGACAAAGGTCCATGGGAAACAATGGATACTCAGAAACAAATTTTCTCTTCTCTCAAAAGTGACAAAGAATTGAGATGGGAATCCAAATTCTGAATAAGAGGAGATATGTTAAAACACAAATGTAAAGTCAAACCATTAATGGGTTTCAGGGATGACAAATGTGTCTTCCCTAGGCCAGTGGGTTTTTTTCTGTCTACTGGACAAATGTGTGTTTTGACACCTCCAAACGATAATTTAGAAAGATGCCTGTGATGAGTCATGTTTCTTCCAAGTCAGGCTAGATGCTGCGGCTCAGTGCGGCTATCAGTACTACTGAGTGAATGAAAGATAAGCTCTGATAGGTGACCGCGGGTACAAGGGGCCAGCCTCAGAGGAGGGGTCCAGGGGAAGAGATCTCCTCCAATCCTAGGACAAGGTCACTGCCTTGACAGTTGTTTCCATCAAAAGCCACACAGGAAATGATCTTGCTGATGGTTTTACCAGCTGACTCTCTTAGGACATGAGCTGGGAAGCATGACCAACCAAGGTCAGCCACAAAAAAAAAAAAAAAAAAAAAAGAAGAAGAAGAAGAAACAAACCAGGATTCTGCAATTCAAAGGGAAGAGACAGCAGAAAATGCTTAGAAGAAATCTCTTAGAATCAAAACTGTTACACTTTCAAGCTCAGAATAAAACGTAGGAATCTGAAATCCTGGACAAACTCCCCAAATAAAACACCACGAAAGAATTCAGTCACTGATAGGCACACTGATTGTTAAAATGCTGATGTATTTCCACACTAGTTGGAAAACAGTCTCTGTCCTGAAATCACTGAGTGACCCCACCCACTGGATGGCCTCCCTAGTCCCCAGGGCCTCTCAGACTTCTCAGTTCAGATAATAAATTTTTAAAGCAGGGATCCGTGAGAAACCTGGTGGCTCTGGCATCTACTCTGAATGTGTAAATTTCCTGTGTCATACAGGTCACTAAATAACTTTTACCACCACCTTTACATAAATCCAACACTTAAAATGAATTGTATTGGTTTTCCCATTCCCTCTTCCCTGCAACACCCTTCCTTTCCTACTAGTCTTCCATACAATTGTATCTATAATGTTAACCAAAGGGAATATTAATCTCACTATTTGTTACTGAATGCAAAGCTCCAATTACTGTTTCCAATACCAGTGGCCCTTTCTGAGACTGGCGCAGCATGGAATAAAGGAAATGCACGATGTGGCTATAACGTGATGAAACTGATTTTCCCATGTGGCTTGTGGGATTTCCCTGATTACTTCTTAGTCATGCCTTGTATTAGCCAGTAGATAAAAGCAGTCTTCTGAGCAGGAAGATTTCTTACATGGCTCAAATAAAATATCCATTCTTCCCCTCACGCTCACAAGGATCTTTACCTAGGAAAATTTAGTGCTATAGAGAACTCCAAAGTCTAATTAGTCATTTTTTGCACTGTAAATCTACTCTTTTAAAATATTTTGCTTTGCTAGCATTACAAAGAATTTTGTCTGGCATAATAGAATACTATCAGTATCCCTATTGGTCAGCAAATCAATTAAGGACCAAAATAGCAAAATCATTCTCAGAATAAGTTTTTCAGAGGATAGAATTTTCAAAGGATGACAAACCAATTATATTATGTGGTTTGGTCTTGTCACCACCAGTCATTCATATAACTCCTCAGACAGTGGCCAAAATGTATGCAAGAAGGCAAAAGTAGCAACAAAAGAATTTTGTATGGATCCTTCCATGTACCCTGGAGTTTTACTTATTGGGAGAAACCTCTCCATTCTCTTCTGCTGGGTTTAGAAATTAATGGCATGATGTTTTGGGGTGTGTTTGAAAGGATGCTGAGTGCTTCCTGAAAATTTATTACTGAACTTTGACAATAGTACAGCCAAAGAAAGATAAGGTGAAGTCGCTCAGTCGTGTCCGACTCTTTGTGACCCCGTGGACTGTAGCCTACCAGGCTCCTCCGTCCATGGGATTCTCCAGGCGAGAATACTGGAGTGGGTTGCCATTTCCTTCTCCAGGGGATCTTCCCGACCCAGGGATTGAACCCAGGTCTCCCGCATTGGAGGCAGACGCTTTAACCTCTGAGCCACCAGGGAAGCCCAAAGAAAGATAAGATAGTAGCATTTGTTTCCAGGGTTTCATTTTCATATCTGATCAAAACCCTAGTATCCTAAAAAAGTGAAATGTGACATTTTTATTTTTATGTTGTGGAGGCAACCTCCTTAGAATAATTTCATCTAAAACCAATTGTCTATTTATAGTAAAAATCAGAGATAATCAAAGAAAGGATCCATGCAGACAGCTGCTTAATCCTTGTGTGTTTATATAGATATATGACATATCCACATGGAGATAACTAGGTAATCTTCACTAACATCATGTTGGATATCTTTCTACTATTTCCTCTCTGTAGAGCAAAGAAAATAATATATTGCTGTAACACTATATGCATGTTGTTTTACCAATATGTGATCACATTGTACATTCTCTCTTATGAAGTACTTAATTTTATTAATATAATAATTTCCATGAATATCTTCCAGATTATGACCATTCTATAATGATTTAATAATTGTCAGGCAGTTTCACGATTTACACAGAAAGCTTTCTATTAATGGAGTTTAGTCTATTTCTATTTTTACTATTTAGAATACTCCTATTAACATCCTCCTAGCTAAATATTTCTGCCTATTCATGCTTATAATAAGACTCGGTTTAGTGCTGCTGAGAACAATCAGACACAACTGAGACTAACTTGTCATTTGTATGCTGGTCTGAAAGTTCTGTCTGCAAAGGAAATACTACAAGCATACTCTGCACTGGATACTATAATAATGATTTCAGTGTTCTCTCATCAGAGAGCTATTTCAAAGTGTCTGCCATGTGTACCTTGCATTAGAAATGAATATCACAATATTTTGCATTTTTTAAGTATTTGACTTTAAAAATTTTAACTTAAAATAATTCTTTAGACCAGAGACAGTTGTATTCTCAGTAAACTGTGAATCATAGATAGAGCATCACAAATCACCAGGGAATAGTAAATTATTCAATAATTTGTGTTTGAATAAATGATAAGCAATCTTGAGGAAAATCCATTTATAGCCTCACCTCACACCATTTACCAAAATAGATTTGAGTGGATTAGAGTTAAATATTTTCTAAAACAAACTGTTAAAAAACTGGAATTGGATATTCATTGAATCTCTGAAGAGGGAAAGAGTTTTACAATCAGCAGTTAGAAAAATCACGAAGAAATTAATCAATGACTTTCTACTCAGGAAACTGTGTTTTTAACTTTCACATGCTATAAAAGCATAGATTGAATAAGAGAAAATAGTGTTTAAAAACAGTACAAAATAACAGATTACCATCCTGACTAATAAGAACATAATTGTTGATAAGAAAATCACTAAGTAGATTTTTTAAACATTCTATAGTGGCAACTCATAAAAGCTGGCAATTCCCAACATTAAAAAAAAAAAAAAAATCATCACTAGAAACCAAACAAAGCAAATTAATACAATGATGAAACATTACATCTTAACTTACAAAATATGACTATTTAAAAAAGAAGATGAGGTACAATAAAGGAGTGTTTGCTTTCCAGGTATTAGTACAATGGTCACCAAACTTCTGTAAGATATACATTAATATCGATCAGATGCTATTAGAAATGCATACGCCTTCATTTATTGAAAAAATAACATAAATAGCTAATCATATCTTGTAATAAACATTACATCTTAACTTACAAAATATGACTATTTAAAAAAGAAGATGAGGTACAATAAAGGAGTGTTTGCTTTCCAGGTATTAGTACAATGGTCACCAAACTTCTGTAAGATATACATTAATATCGATCAGATGCTATTAGAAATGCATACGCCTTCATTTATTGAAAAAATAACATAAATAGCTAATCATATCTTGTAAATTTGAATACATTCATGTTGAAGTGAATAGCAAATGATGAAGCCACATATATACAAGTATATAAACATAAAACCTCATTAAGTGAGAACAAGTAACTGTTCCCATGGTTGGCTAGCACAGTGTACTTGACTTGAGAATTCATGAATGAAATACAAATATATTTTAGCAATGCTAAATATAATAGTATTCCATGAATATTTTCTAGGTTATGACCAGTCTATGTTTTAATAATTGCTCTATAATGCTTTAATAAAAAAAAGTTTGGAAAGAAATATACCAAAATGCCAAAGATACGTATTATGTGGTGGTATCATGGGTGATTATTTTTCATGTCCCTATATCACCTTTTATTTTTAATTAAAGTAATTTTAAAAGCAAAATTATGATTCAACAAACAATATTTTAGATTTCCTCTATGTGTGTGCTAAATCACTTCAGTCATGTCTGACTCTTTGTGACCCTACGGACTATAGCTCACTCGGCTTCTCTGTCCAGGGGATTCTCCAAGTCAAGAATACTTGAGCTTGAATGGGTTGCCATGCCCTCCTCCAGGACATCTTCTTGGCCCAGGGATCGAACCCATGTCTCTTATGTCCCCTGCATTGGCAGGTGGGTTCTTTACCACTAATGCCACTTGGGAAGGCCTTTATACTATCCTATAACAGTTTAAATACTTCCAAGTTGTTCTATTTAACAGTGGTTTCTCCTAATCCTGAGAATGTTCCTTGTAGAAACATGGAAAAAACTGCTTTACAATCTATTTTTGTATACTTCTTCAGTAAATGAATCCCCTATATTATTTGGGAGGTAGAAAAAAATAAGAATGGATTTCTGGAAAGAACTCTTGGAAGAGTTAATGTTTGAGACATGGCTAGCATTTTCAAATTTCTACTATATATATCATTAGTTTTACTTATCTATAAGCACCTGGGCTACTTAAACAGGTAGCCTTAAGAACAGTCACATCAAAGCCCAGAGAAGCAAATAGATCATTGTTTTGGGATTACTGACAGGTTTGCTAGAGTATATGGTTTAGACCATTTATTGGAAATCCGGACTGAATAACAAGTATATGAGAATCCACTGGGAATGTTTGAGGAAGGGACCTGTGTGACCTCAAACCAACACAATGGACAGTGCCCTCATCACCTCTCTGAGGTTTCTTCCCACTGCCCTTAACACATACTTGATCTGTACTTTTACTCCCTTAGTACTCCTCTTTCTGCCATGTAAACTGCTGGTTAAACTGAACCAATGTGCCAGTAAGTCTCCCCTTTCACATAACCAGCAATATTTTAGCAAATGTCTTCTGAGATAATACCTAACTAAAAAAGAACAAAAGGATTTTATCTGTCAGCTCCAGTGGGTTGAATGTGACTTCCTACATATTGTGATGGGATAGGATCTGGTACCATTTCTGGTCTCAGCAGTAAAGAATACCATGAAGAGTAAGTTTATCATGGGCATAGGCTAGCGACAGTGATGACACACAGATAGTGTTTGCCATTCCAGACTTCTCCTGAAAACCAGACAGTTACTTTAGACAATGGAAGGAGAATAACTTGCCACACACAAAAATTCACACCAAGCATGTGACTGACAGTGAGCCAGTAAAACACAGCAGCTACTAAAAAATTATGAATTGCATATATGCATGTAGAAGATGCAAAAACAAGCATGGCTCAAGGATATCAAATCCTTCAAAATATGTCAGTAGTCCCTAAACACCTATCTGTGGACTGGTGCTGGTCTGTAACCAAGTTTTATGCTCATTTGGACCAAAATGAGAAAAAAAATGAAAAGCATGATTTTTTAAAAAATAAACTTTAACTTTTTCTAAATTTAAATATGATTTAATTCTTATAGACTGTGTCATTCCTTTCTGAAGTACTATAATGCTCTTCTGTATAAATGATGCTAATCATTTAAATAGATTTTTTTCCCCTAATACCTTTGCTAATTGCTCTTTTTTTTTTTTAAGTAGAGACTCATGAACTCCAACTCTTAGAAACCATTTACTAGTTAACAAAGTATTTTAGATAGCCTATTGGAGTTTGCTCCTTTACTTAACATTAGATTTTCAACTATGAACACATAGATGATAAATCTCTTTGCCTTCTCTTCCTTATTAGAAAAAAATATTCAATATAATATTGCTCTTTTTGAGAATTCAGTGGCCATCTTTATGCTCATTATTTGCTGTTCTTTACTATAAGGAACTTAAGGAGGAACTTAAGTCTATCTTAAATGAATCCAAGCTACTTCGTTACTTGAATATTTCTATAGAATTTTAGCAAGACAGTAGGAGGGGCGAATTCACGTTTAGAATCAAACCCTATTCCTGCCAGAGATGCTCAGAGGGCTCAAACAAACCTGGTGTGCACCAGGACCCAGAGACCCCACAGAGACAGAGACAGCACTGTATTTGGGTGTCTCCCGTGCAGGTACAGATCAGCAGTGGACTGCCGCAGGGGCTCTGGGTGCAGCAGAGAGTATGGCATGAGCCCTCTTGGAAGAAGTTGCCATTAACCCCACCATAGAGCTGCCAGAACTTACACAGGACTGGGAAATAGACCCTTAGAGGGCACAAACAGACCCCTGTGCACACCAGACCCAGGAGTAAGGAGCACTGACTCCACAAGAGATTGACCTAGCCTTGCTCGGGAGTGTCCAGGAGTCTCCAGTGGAGGCGTGGGCCTGCTGTAGAGTTGGGGGCACTGAGTGTAGCAGTACACGCATGGGACGTTTTGAAGGAGGTCACCATTATCTTCATTACCTCCACCATAGTTTGGCCCCCAGGTAAATCAGTTCAGTTCAGGTCAGTCACTTAGTTGTGTCTGACTCTTTGCAACCCCATGGACTGTAGCATGCCAGGCCTCTCTGTCCATCACCAACTCCCAGAGTGTATCCAAACTCACGTCCATTCAGTCAGTGATGCCATTCAACTATCTCATTTTTTGTCATCCCCGTCTCCTCCTGCCTTCAATCTTTCCCAGCATCAGAGTCTTTTCAAATGAGTCAGCTCTTCGCATCAGGTGGCCAAAGTATTGGAGTTTCAGCTTCCACATCAGTCCTTCCAATCAACACCCAGGACTGGGCGGATCTCCTTCCAGTCCAAGGGAGTCTCAAGAATCTTCTCCAACACCGCAGTTCAAAAGCATCAATTCTTTGGCACTCAGCTTTCTTTATATTCCAACTCTCACATCCATACATGACTACTGGAAAAACCATAGCCTTGACTAGATAGACCTTTGTTGGCAAAGTAATGTCTCTGCTTTTTAATATGCTATCTAGGTTGGTCATAACTTTTCTTCCAAGGAGCGAGAGTCTTTTAATTTCATGGCTGCAATCACCATCTGTAGCGATTTTGGATCTCCCCCAAATAAAGTCAGCCACTGTTTCCACTGTTTCCCCATCTATTTGCCATGAAGTGATGGGACCAGATGCCATGATTTTGTTTTCTGAATGTTGAGTTTTAAGCCAACTTTTTCACTCTCCTCTTTCACTTTCATCAAGAGGATCTTTAGTTCTTCACTTTCTGCCATAAGGGTGGTGTCATCTGCATATCTGAGGTTATTGATATTTCTCCTGGAAATCTTGATTCCAGCTTATGCTTCATCCAGCCCAGCGTTTCTCACGTTGTACTTACTCCGCATATAAGTTAAATAAGCAGGGTGACAATATACAGCCTTAACATACTCCTTTTCCTGTTTAGAAACAGTCTGTTGTTCCCTGTCCAGTTCTAACTGTTGCTTCCTGACCTGCATACAGGTTTCTCAAGAGGCAGGTCAGGTGGTCTGGTATTCCCATCTCTTTCAGAATTTTTCACAGTTTATTGTGATACACACTGTTAAAGGCTTTGGCATAGTCAATAAAGCAGAAATAACAGGGGCCAAAATAAACAGGGGTAAATAACTGCAGAGGGTGACTGTAGCCATGAAATTAAAAGATGCTTACTCCTTGGAAGGAAAGTTATGACCAACCTAGATAGCATATCAAAAAGCAGGGACATTGCTTTTGCCAACAAAGGTCCATCTAGTCAAGGCTATGGTTTTTCCAGCTCATGTATGGATATGAGAGTTGGACTATAAAGAGAGCTGAGAGCTGAAAAACTGATACTTTTGAGTTGTGGTGTTGGAGAAGACTCTTGAGAGTCCCTTGAATTGCAAGGAGATCCAACCAGTTCATCCTAAAGGAAATCAGTCCTGAATATTCATTGGAAGGACTGGTATTGAAGCTGAAATTCCAATACTTTGGTCACCTGATGTGAAGAACTGACTCATTTGAAAGGACCCTGATGCTGGTAAAGACTGAAGGTGGGAGAAGGGAACGACATAGAATGAGAGGATTGGATGGCATCCCCAACTCAATGGACATGCGTTTGAGCAAACTCTGGGAGTTGGTAATGGACAGGGAGGCTTGGCGTGCTGCAGTCCACTGGGTCACAAAGAGTCAGACATGACTGAGAGACTGAACTGAACTGAATATTTCTTTATCCTTTACTTCTGGTTTACTCACTATTCGTGAACCTGTTAGAGCTGGCTGCAGTTCATTTATTCTGGTTGCCTCCTCATATGGCAATGATTCCAGTAAGAACTCAGAAACATACTTGATGCATGAAAGCAAAGTTCATAACTTTTAGTGTTTGACCTTTGAAACATCTAATTGCTTGGGGGAAAAATGTTTGTGATAATGTTGTGGTTCTAAGGAATGTTCTAGAGAGACATGTGGACAGTTTAATTTCTGGAGACAAGATGATTCGACATCTATTCCCTGCCATGTTGCTCTTGTCTTCTGTTCGCTAAATCACATTCAACTCTTTTGCAATCCCATGGCTCCTCTGTCCATAGGATTTGTTTCCTACAGATGTCCAAAAGCTTTAATGATTCTGGTGGTGGCCATGGGACAAGTGGCAGCTTATGGGATGTAAATAGAAGTCTGTACAGGATTTCTAGAGGCATTTCTTGATATAAGCACTGACCCACCCTACTTTATGCACCATCTTTGGGAATAGAATGTAGATGAGAGGCCTGGAGATGCAAAAGCCACCTTGAAACTATGAATGAAATGGGTGAAATATAAGTGAGCATTCTATAGATGCTGAAGCGGGAAAGTTAAAAGAGCCTGGATACTTGGAGGCATTCTTAAGCCATTTTCCTAATGCTGTGTGCCTTCCCCTAAAACACTTGCAATGGGAGACAAACTGCTAATTGTATAAGCATCTCTCAGTTCTTTAAAGTTGAACATATTCTACACCATACCTGAGTATCTTACAAATGATTTCTCTTAGAGGTAGATTCCATTGAATTTGTTTTATCCTTGAAGTATTCCCCAAGGAGATTTCAGATTTACAAAATACAGTCAAGGTCACTGAAAAATGAACTCTTTCATCAAGTTTCATGTGAACAAAGTGAAAACATATATTTAAAGTACCTTAATAAATCATACCTTAATTTTCATTTGAAAAATGAGAGGCCTTATAAGCAAGGGGCTTCCTTGGTAACTCAGCTGGTAAAGAATCTGCCTGCAATGCAGGAGACCTGGGTTTTACCCCTGGGTTGGGAAGATCCCTTGGAGCAGGGAGAGGCTACCCACTCCATCATTCTGTTCTAGAGAAAGGGGTATAGTATAGTCCATGGGGTATAGTCCATGGGGTAGCAAAGAGTCAGACAGGACTGAGCAACATTTTCTACAACAATTTTTGACTAATATTGACCTAAGGATTTTCATATTGCTGTAGCTTTATAATAATAGTTTTCATGATTATATCATTCACATTTAATCCAGTATAATTTTTTTTTAATTTATCTTGGGTATTTAAGTTGTTCTCTGCTTTAGATTTCTGATTTTGGATATATTTTCCAATGTGGGGCTTATGACTGGGTCAAGGATATGAACACTTTAATGGTTTTCAGTAGATACTGTCAAATTCTTTCTAAAATGGTTTTAACAATGACACTCCATTAAAAATAGGTGTGGGATACTTATTAAGAATTTCTGCTAGCAAAGGGAATATGACATCTGGTACCCAAACAGGTGGGAACCTTTCAAATATCATTTTCTACAATGTATTTCTTTTCCATAGAGCATTCCTAGAAACAGTCCTCTCCATTGCTGCTTCCTGAAGAAGTTTGAGGATCAAATATAAGGAAAGTACATTCTCACTAACCTCTTAGAGATTTCCTTTACACGATAGCATATTCAAAGCTCTGTAATACCCATCAGAAAGACAATTGTTTAACTTTGTTAAACCACATATTTCTCAAATACACTTCTCACTGAATATCCCTATCTTTTTATAGCACCTGATCTCATTCTGACTTAAAAACATGCTCTAAAAAACATATCTTAGGAAAAGATGATGCACTCAGCCTATGCAGTTGACTAACAGACACACAAGAATCTCCTTAAGTGCTCGACTTGTTGCTCTGTGATGATCTAGAAGGGCGGGATCGGGGACAGGAGGGAAGCTCAAGAAAAAGAGGATACATGTATACTTATAGCTGACTGACTTTGTTGTACTGCAGAAACCAACACAACATTGTAAAGGAATCATCCTCCAATTAAAAATAAAAATGAAACGAAATAATCTCCCTCAAATCTGAATCTATTTTAGAAAATGATGGCAGGACCAATTGAAGGCAACTTTCAAAAACCTGGGCCACTCTTGTGGTTCAGCTGGTAAAGAATCCGCCTGAAATATGGGAGACCCTGGTTCAATTCCTGGGTCAGGAAGATCCCCTGGAGAAGGGAAAGGCTACCCACTCCAGTATTCTGGACTGGAGAATTCCATGGACAGTCCACGGGGTTACAAAGAGTTGAACACGACTGAGTGACTTTCACTCACTCACTCACTTCAAAAACCTAGGCATTAGTAGATCTGGTTAAGCCCAAGTCTAGTCTATATGACCTCAAGATTTCAGGTTCTTTTAGATATTTGGGGAAGGCTAGAAAAAGATTTCTCTAATCGGCTGAGTGTGTGTTCACAAAAGGAATTCTCTTTTTCCTGTTCTTTCTTTATCTCTCTGGTTTATTGAAACTACTCCCAACTTCATCTACTGCAGTGAAGCTGCTTCTGGGTCACAAACAAGAACACAACCCTTAGGTAGGGAAGATTGGCTGGAGAAGGGAACGGCAACCCACTCCAGTATTCTTGCCTGGAGAATCCCAAGGACAGAAGAGCCTGGAAGGCTACAGCCCATGGGATTGCAAAGAGTCAGATATGACTGAGCAACTAAGCACAGCACACACAACCCAGGACAAAGAGAAGCCCTAGGGTAATAGCAACTTTGATAGGATATTTCATGCAAGCCACTTGGCACATGGTAGGATCATTGAGAATGGTACCACTTGTTACCAACAGTAGCATCTACACTTCAGTTCAGTTCAGTCGTTCAGTCGTGTCCGACTCTTTGTCACCCCATGAATCGCAGCACGCCAGGCCTCCCTGTTCATCACCATCTCCCGGAGTTCACTCAAACTCACGTCCATCGAGTCCGTGATGCCATCCAGCCATCTCATCCTTGGTCATCCCCTTCTCCTCCTGCCCCCAATCCCCCCCAGCATCAGAGTCTTTTCCAATGAGTCAACTCTTTGCATGAGGTGGCCAAAATACTGGAGTTTCAGCTTTGGCGTCATTCCTTCCAAAGAAATCCCAGGGTTGATCTCCTTCAGAATGGACTGGTTGGATCTCCTTGCAGTCCAAGGGACTCTCAAGAGTCTTCTCCAACACCACAGTTCAAAAGCATCAATTCTTCGGCGCTCAGCTTTCTTCACAGTCCAACACCCACATCCATACATGACCACTGGAAAAACCATAGCCTNTGTAAGAAATGAATTGCCAGTCTATGTTCAGTGCAGGATGCAGGATGCTTGGGGCTGGTGTATGGGGATGATCTGGAGGGAAGATGTGGGGTGGGAGGTGGGAGGGGGGTTCATGTTTGGGAGTTCGTGTAAAAAAATAAATAAATACAAAAAAAAAAAAATGAATAAAGGCAGTGCCTGGAAGTGAATGTGTCCCATTTCCTAGCCTCATCCTCCTGATCACTGGAAGGGGTTTGGAGAGAGCAGGAGACATGGATCTGGCCTTCTGGGGCCCCTCTCCTGCTCCAAGGTAAGGAGGATTGTTGGAGTAGATAATGGATTGGGAAGCCATAGAGAAATCCCAAGGTTAGTAAAAACAGTTTGCTTTATTTGGTTATCTCTCCCTCTCAGGAGATCCTACCTACATTCTATAGTCCTCATTATTTTAAACCCTGGATAGAAGTTGTTATGATCTCTGGGAACACTTCAGGAACATCTACCCACTTTGGAAAACCACTGTCTCCTCTCTACCAAAGGAAACCTGAGCCAATCCCCCATAACCCTGCAAGCATTATCTTTGCATTAAGGTGTATCTCTTTAGAGAGCACTATAAATGCCTTGAGCTGTTATGCCTGGTGCATAATGATGCAACATTGACTTTTGTTTTTTATATTTTCCAAAATAAGGGTGAATCCCAACTGTAATTAACTCTCCCTTCTAACACTCCACATTTCATATGCCTTATGATTAGATACTAAAAACATGACTCTTGGAATTATGTGTCACATATTAATCATAGATTGGATGTATCATAGAAACCAATCTCTAATAAACATTTTTTCAACCCCCTGATTAGTTTATATACATATCATAGAAACCACTTTGATGAATATTGTTCAAACCGCTGATTAGTTTAAAAGTAATTAGCTTTCACTCTATAAAATATTAACCAGAATATGTGTTATGGAATTTTCCCTTTCAGTGTGGGCAATTAGTTACTTCTAAATTATGATATCTTCTCATTAATACTAACTGTGTTGCATTTCTATTCTGTTTATCTAAGCCTTTGGCTCTACCTCAACTTCACAAGTAAATAGAAGACAGAAGCTGTGCCTCCTGGTCCTCATGGAATTAGCGCCCAGGGTAGAGTTTACATATAACAGGTCATCAGTAAATATCTGAGTTAATAAATGACTTTACCTTTCAGTAAGTTCTTCCAGCAAAAGAAAAAGTCTATAATTTTCTTGTGATTCATCACAACTCCCCCTTTTCCTCTTGAGGCCTTTCTAGTCATCGATGGGTCACTTAGAGCTCCCCTGGTGGCTCAGAGGGTAACGCATCTGCCCCCCGTGTGGGAGACCGGGTTCGATCCCTGCAATGTGGGAGACCCGGGTTTGATCCCTGAGTCAGGAATTTCCCGTGGAGAAGGAAATGGCAATCCACTTCAGTACTCTTGCCTGGAAAATGCCATGGACTGAGGAGCCTCATAGGCTACAGTCCATGGGGTTGCAAAGAGTCAGACACGACTGAGCAACTTCACTTTCACTTTCTTTATGGGTCACTTACTCTTTGGAAGGAAAGTTATAACAAACCTAGACAGAGTATTAAAAAGCAGAGACATCACTTTGCCGACAAAGGTCCATATAGTCAAAGCTATGGTTTTACCAGTAGTCAGGTACAGATGTGAGAGCTGGACCACAAAGAAGGCTTAGCACAAAAAAATTGATGCTTTCAATTTGTGGTGCTGGAGAAGATTCTTGAGAGTCCCTTGGAAGGAAAGGAAATCAAATATGTCAATCCTAAACAAAATCAAATCTAAATATTGATCAGAAGGACTGACACTAAAGCTCAGGCTCCAATGCTTGGCCACCTGATGTGAAGAGCTGACTCACTGGAAAACATCTTGATGCTGGGAAAGATTTAAGGGTATAGGAGAAGGAGGTGAAAGAGGATGAGATGGTTAAATAGCATCACTGGACGTGAATGGACATGAATCAATTGAGGTGAATTTCAGCAACATCCAGGAGATAGTAGAGGACAGAGGAGCCTGGCATGCTGCAGTCTAGGGGGTTGCCAAGAATCAGAAATAACTTAGTGACTGAACAACAACAACTTTGGTCCCTCAGTTTTCTTTGGAACATTCTAGTGACATCATTTGCCTTTCACTCCAATTTATAGATAATCTCCACTCTCTGCTTACTTTCTCAAGGCTACAATATAGGATATCCCAACATATACTAATCTCCTTTCTGCTTTGAAACAACACTGCAATAACTGAAAAGGTATAATGATAATAAAACAACACACACACACAAAGAGAATGAGGAACAGGCCATCTCTTGATGAGAAGTGAAGTGAAATCGTTCAGTCATGTCCAACTCTTTGCGACCCCATGGGCTGTAGCCTACCAGGCTCCTCTGTCCATGGGATTTTCCAGGCAATAGTCCTGGAGTGGATTGCCATTTCCTTCTCCAAGGGATCGTCCCAACCCAGGGATCGAACCCAGGTCTCCTGCATTGTAGACAGACGCTTTACCATCTGAGCCACCAGGGAATCCTTTCTTGATGAGAGCTCTCATTAAATTCTGGAAATTCTTTTGAGCAGAGAAAAAAATAGGAGTGGAAGCAAAGAGTGGTCACTGAAAAGAGTGAGTTGCCAGACAAAAATCTAAAAAGATTTAGGACTTGTAGAATCACATAAGGGGGCTTTCCAGGTGGTGCTAGTGGTAAAGAACCCACCTGTCAATGTAGGAGACATAAGAGATGTGGGTTCCATCACTAGGTCAGGAAGATCCCCTGGAGGAGGGCATGGCAACCCACTCCAGCATTCTTGTCTGGAAAATTCCATGGATAAGGAGACTGGTGGGTTAGAGTCTATAGGGTCACAAAGAGTAGGACACAACTGAAGTGACTGAGTATGCTTGCAGACAATCAGATAAAAGTGGATGATTGAAGTTACTAAACAGAGGATTCATTGAATGCTTGCCAACAGAAGTGTAGACCCCACACTCCTTTCTCAAACACAAAACAGCAAAGAGATAAATAAAATGGATGCCCAAGGAGGGGTAGAAGACAAGTTGAACATCTTGGAGATCATCAGGTATAGATCCCTTACTTTTAGAGATGGCCTCCTGCAAATTAGATAACTCGCACACCAAGTCATTAGCAAGAGCAAGAACATAACACATTGATCTCAACTCTGGAGTGCTTTCCACTGCAGCACTAGGCTCACAGTTCAAGGAGCTCTCTATCCTCAAGGTCTGACATTGCCTCAAGAATGAGGACAATGATTTTCATGGTCTCCTTGTTACAGGAACAAATCACACGAGATCAGAAAGAAGTTGTTTCTTACTTCCCTGGAGAGCTTTTTCAACAGCTGTGGTCCACAAAACCATTCTCAAAAGGTCCTTCCAGAACTTTAAAGAAGGAGAAATACTGCTACTCACTTTTCAGTGAACACATTCATATTCTTAACACTGGCATGATATACTAGAAAGGATACTAGATGTTTAATTTCCATGAGTTTCAGTTAGAAGCATGATACCTACCCGAGAGCATAATTGAAGAGAGTGAAAATCCACATGAAATATTTAAAGACATCCTTAATACATGGTGTGTTCTTAAAATGCTAGTTTTTGTGTTTCTGTGTATTATTTTGTAGCACTCTGGGACTTTTTATAAAGTGAGCTTATTTGATAAATTAAGATTAACATTGTTAGACGGATTTTCTTTAAGAAACCACAGATATTTATCTCAATTCTGTTAATGTGAGATCCTGGATAGAAGCAAAATAATGTTAACTCTTAAACATTCCTATTATCCAGTGCAACTCTTTCCCCTAAATACACAGAAAACTTCCCCTAAGAAGTAAAGTGACTTATGTAATGTCACACAGTCAATAAGAGGCAGTAACAGGGGTTGAATCCAATTTTTTAAGCTCAAGTACAGAGCTGGAGATATATATATATATATATAGTTAAATTTACAAGGTCTCAAGTTTTTCCCCATTAAAAAAAAAATGTTTCTACACCAAAAGTTCTGTCCAGTACAGAAATTCGAGTGTCTGAGCAGAAGTAAAGGAACATTTTCTGAGCATCCACCAAGTAACAGATACTTTGCTAGATGACTTGGAAGATAAACTTACTCCTTTATATATTGAAATGATAATCAAGAGGGATGTTCCTGATTAAGGAACAATGATTAAGTCTTTGCCTTCCAATGCAGGGGATCTGTGTACAATACCTGGTCAGGAAGCAAAGATCACACATGTCTCGCAGCCAAAAAAAAACCAAAATATAAAACAGAAGCAATATTGTAACAAATTCAATAAAGACTTTAAAAAATTATTCATATTAAAAAAATCTTTTAAAATGATAATCAGGAAGACAATATGGTAACATGAAAAAAAAATGCTGGAAGTCCAACATGAAGTCAAAAACTAGTCTATAAAATCACACATTACAACTTTAGGTACTAGTCTCAGAATTTCTTTACCGCAGAAGCAAGTCTTCCCCTCATCTCTCTATACATGTGCCTGGTCCAAAAAGCTTATGGTGAGCTAAATCACATAAGGTTAAAAAGAAAAAAAAAATTATGAGGCTGTATCAAGTAAAAGCTTGAACTAATACACAAAAAATGACAGCGGTTGCTGCTGAATTATCATAATAGATTATGAATTAATGTTCTCACTGATTTTAGCTTTTCAGTAAATTAGATGTATTTTAGATGTTAGATGTAAGTTAGATATTAGAGAAGACTACCCTTGATTTCTGACTCTTGGTTCATTCCACTAATGTATTAAAAAGACTAGGGTATGATGTCATCAATTCCATATTTCCTTATAGAGAATGTGTCAGCTTTCCTTAACTTCCCAACCAGAGAGGAAATTTAGTCGGAAGAAGTGTGGGAAATCTCTGCTTGACTAATATCTCTTCTTTCCTATTATTGTGCATCAGCCTTTACTTCCTTTTCAAGAATCATGTGTCAATCAGGAAAAGATACAGCCAGTTGAGAAAAATATCCTGTAGAAAATGGAATGAAGCCTTCATTAAAATGGTCATAGTGACAGATAATGTATGTTTTAACATTTCTTCACCACGTATTTTCAGATTAAAAAATTAAAATGTACAAAAGCAACCAGAGAATGAAAGAGAAAGACAATATAAAAAAGGAGACCTCGAGCTTAGCTCACAATGTCTAGGTGACAATTGTCTTAGCTCACAATTCTCTAGGTGTGTTCAGAAAATATAAATTGTATCCTTCAAAAACCCTTGTACTGCATGGAAAGTCTCTTTGCATTGTTGAGAAAAATTATCCAAAACTTGGAAAGAAGGTTAAAGGATGACTGTGGGTTCTTTCAATGTCATACTAGAACAATAACAGGGCTAACAAAGGTTATTTAATTTCCTAGGGCAGAATTTCTCAACTGGAACACCACTGAGACTCTAGACTAGATGATCCTTCACTGGGGAAATAAGAGGGGCCAGAGAAGGCTTTTTGTGTATTGTAGGATATTTAGCAGCATCCCTGGACTCAACTCATGGGATGCCACTAGCACCCTCCAGGTTGCCAGGAACAAAAACATCTCCAGACTTTGCCAAATATTCCCTGGAGGCAAAATCACTTCGATTCTCAACAACTACTGTACTTGAGAAAGGCACCTTGATTTGATTTACTATATATTATAGTGTACCAAATCAGCCAAATTACTTGTAGTGGGCTTTCTGTTTTTTTTTTTGTCTGATAGAGATACAAATAATTTCTCTCTCGCAGAAAAGATATAACAAAGCTTATGATTTTATTGCCCTATTGGTCTTTTCTCTAATTTAGCAAACTTATTTTATCACCTTTCCCAAGTAACTATATAATCTCACTTCTTCAAAGGTTCCTTAAGCCACTTCAGCCATCCCAAGGATTCTCGCATGGATGAGTTAAACAAACTATAACGAATTCTTGGGGCTTTCCAGGTGGCACTAGTGGTTCAGTTCAGTTCAGTCGCTCAGTCATGTCCAACTCTTTGTGACCCCATGAACCGCAGCACGCCAGGTCTCCCTGTCCATCACCAACTCCCGGAGTCCACCCGAACCCATGTCCATTGAGTCTGTGATGCCTTCCAACCATCTTATCCTCTTTCATCTGCTTCTCTTCCTGCCCTCAATCTTTCCCAGCATCAGAGTGTTTCCCAATGAGTCAGCTCTTCACATCTAGTGGCCAAAGTATTAGTGTTTCAGCTTCAACATCAGTCCTTCCAATGAACACCCAGAACTGATCTCCTTTAGGATGGACTGGTTGGATCTCCCTGAAGTCCAAGGGACACTCAAAAGTCTTCTCCAATACCACAGTTCAAAAGCATCAATTCTTTGGTGCTCAGCTTTCTTCACAGTCCAACTCTCACATCCATACATGACCACTGGAAAAACCATAGCCTTGATTAGACAGACCTTTGTTGGCAAAGTAATGTCTCTGCTCTTTAATATGCTCTCTAGGTTGGTCATAACCTTCCTTCCAAGGAGTAAGCGTTTTTTAATTTCATGGCTGCAATCACCATCTGCAGTGATTTTGGAGCCCAGAAAAATAAAGTCACGCACTAATGGTAAAGAACGTAACTGCCAATGCAGGAGACACAAGAGACATAGGTTTGATCCCTGGATTGGGAAGATCCACTGGAGGAGGGCACGGAAACACACTCCAGTATTACTGCCTGGGGAATCCCATGGACAGAGGAGTCTGGTGAGCTATAATCCATAGGGTCGCACAGAGTTGGACAAAACTGCGAGCTAATCTGCATGGTATATCTTTACTTGATATCTGAATGAGGGCCATGTTTTCAAGATATTTAAAACTATGTTTTAAAAGCCCTTTCCACCTTTTAAAGAAATCATGCATGTCATCTTTCTATGTAATAAACCATTTCCATAAATCACAGTTTCCTGTGACTCCTGACAGCTCCAACATCAACCATTAAAGTTGTTTTCATTTAATGAAAAATAGGATTGCATGATTGTAGATGGAGCGATAACCTATTTAAATTCCATTAGTTAATATTTTTAAAAGTTTAGTTAATTATGCAATTATTACTTTCCCTGTAAAAAATAACAACACAAAGACATCATCCAATAGACCAAACAATCTTCATTTCAATTAGGAAAATAATCAGGAAAGTTACAAAATTATATCATTTAAAAGAATAAGCAAAATTAACCCCGTATCACTAACTAACACAGTTACACAAATTTATGTCAACATGTATATATGTGGTAGAGAACTGAGGACCCATGGCTCATTGCTTTGTAACATAGTCTTAAAGAGCCATGAGGCATTAGATTCAGCAATGAGACCTTGTAAATTCCAGTTTTAAAACTGAAAGTGAAGAAAAGGATTACTCTTCATAGTAATGGAAGACTACTGCTTCTAAGGCTTTCCAGCATTTACTAATATTCTTAAGAAAACCATCCTGTAGCTTAGGTGAAGTGTCTGCCTAGGAATTTATATACCACAGCTTAGCTTTCATTTTTCCTGTATTTATTTCCCAGTTACCATTTATTTATGATAAATGATACTGGCTTTCCATTTTCCTTGTAATAAATTTTAAATTAAAATAAAAGAAGTATTTATAAATAATAGTATAGGTAGTAAAAGGATATGGCAAAACTTATGAATGTGTTAAGTGAACAATTAAGTTTGGAAGACACTCTGCTAGAGGAAACTGGGTATTTGAAATGGAATTTGTTTTATAGTTGCTTGACTTCAAACTTTCTTTTTAATGAACTGTTTAAAAACAGTCTCTTTAGGAGGCAGTCTTAAAGGCAATGTGGAAAGAATAAAAGACTGAAGGACAAGAGAACCTTCACTAAAGTTCTCGGCAGGTGTTTACCTGGTTGTGATATCTTGAACAACTAAGCCCACTGGAATACAATGGCATCATGTCTGAAATTGAGAATACATGATTTCCAAGCAAATTTGGAAAACTCAGCAATGGCCACAAGACTGGAAAAGGTCAGTTTTCATTCCAATCCCAAAGAAAGGCAATGCCAAAGAATGCTCAAACTACCGCACAATTGTACTCATCTCACACGCTAGTAAAGTAATGCTCAAAATTCTCCAAGCTAGGCTTCAGCAACATGTGAACCGTGAACTTCCAGATGTTCAAGCTGGTTTTAGAAAAGGCAGAGGAACCAAAGATCAAATTGCCAACATTTGCTGGATCATTGAAAAAGCAAGAGAGTTCCAGAAAAAAACATCTATTTCTGCTTTATTGACTAGGCCAAAGCCTTTGACTGTGTGGATCACAATAAACTGTGGAAAATTCTGAAAGAGATGGGAATACCAGACCACCTGACCTGCCTCTTGAGAAACCTGTATGCAGGTCAGGAAGCAACAGTTAGAACTGGACATGGAACAATAGACTGGTTCCAAATAGGAAAAGGAGTACGTCCAGGCTGTACACTGTCACCCTGCTTATTTAACTTCTATGCAGAGTACATCATGAGAAACGCTGGGATGGAAGAAGCACAAGCTGGAGTCAAGATTGCCGGCAGAAATATCAATAACCTCAGATATGCTGATCAGAGAAGGCAATGGCACCCCACTCTAGTACTAGTGCCTGGAAAATCCCATGGACGGAGGAGCCTAGTAGGCTGCAGTCCATGGGGTCACTGGGAGTCGGACACGACTGAGCGGCTTCACTTTCAGTTTTCACTTTCATGCACAGGTCAGGAAGCAACAGTTAGAACTGGACATGGAATAACAGACTGGTTCCAAATAGGAATAGGAGTACGTCAAGGCTGAATGTTGTCACCCTGCTAATTTAACTTATGTGCAGAGTACATCATGAAAAAGGCTGGGCTGGATGAAGCACAAGCTGGAATCAAGATCGCCAAAAGAAATACCAATAACCTCAGATATGCAGATGACTCCACCTTCAAAGCAGGAAGTGAAGAAGAACTAAAGAGCCTCTTGATGAAGGTGAAAGGAGAGCGAAAACGCTGGCTTAAACTCAACATTCAAAAAAAAAGATATGGCATCCTGTCCCATCACTTCATGGCAAATAGATAGGGAAACGATGGAAACAGTGACAGATTTCATTTTCTTGGGCTTCAAAGTCACTGCAGATGGTGACTGCAGCCATGAAATTAAAAGATAATTGTTCCTTGGAAGAAAAGCTATGACAAACCTAGACAGCATATTAAAAAGCAGAGACATCATTTTATCGACAAAGGTCCATATAATCAAAACTATGGTTTTTCCAGTAGTCATGTATGGATGTAAGTGTTGGACCATAAAGAAGGCTGATCACCGAATATCTGATGCTTTCAATCTGTGATGCTGGAGAAGACTCTTGAATGTCCCTTGGACTGCAAGGAGATCCAAACAGTCCATCCTAAAGGAAATGAGTCCTGAATATTCATTAGAAGGACTGATGCTGAAGCTAAAGCTCCAATATTTTGGCCACATGATGCTAAGAACTGATTCACTAGAAAAAAAACCCTGATGATGGGAAAGATTGAGGATCAGGAAGAGAAGGGGGGTGACAGGATGAAATGGTTGGATGGCATCACTGACTCAATGGACATGAGTTTAAGCCAAGTCCAGGACATAATGAAGGACAGGGAGGCCTGTCATGCTGCAGTCCACGGGGTCGCAAAAAGTCAGATACAACTGAGTGACTGAACAACAAAAAATGTAAGAGCACCTAAATAGATAAACAAATATTAACAGATCAAATGGGAGAAACAAAAGCAATACAGCAACATTAGGGGACTTTAATACCCTACATAGGTTGGTCATCCAAACAGGAAAACAGTACATTAACATTGCCTCAAATGTCACATTAGACCAGACATTTTAATAGACATTTAGGATATTCCATCTAAAAGCAACAGAAAACCCATTTTCCTTGAGCACACATGGAACATTCCCTAGGACAGATCATCAGTTCACTTCAGTCGCTCAGTTGTGTCCAACTCTTTGTGACCTAACGGACTGCAGTAGGCCAGGCTTCCCTGTCCATCAGTAACCCTCGGACCTTGCTCAGACTCATGTTCATCGAGTCCGTGATGCCATTCAGTCATCTCAATCCTCTGTCGTCTGCTTCTCTTCCCATCTTCAATCTTTCCCAGAATCAGGGTCTTTTCCAATGAGTCAATTCTTTGCATCAGGTGGCCAAAGTATTGGAGTTTCAGCTTCAACATCAATCCTTCCAATGAACAAGTAGGACTGATTTCCTTTAGGATGGACTGGTTCAATCTCCTTGCAGTTCAAGGGACTCTCAAGAGTCTTCTCCAACACCACAGTTCAAAAGCATCAATGCTTCTGCACTCAGCTTTCTTTACAGTCCAACTCTCACATCCATACATGATGACTGGAAAAGCCATAGCTTTGACTAAATGGACCTTTGTTGGCAAAGTAATGTCTCTGCTTTTTAATATGCTGTCTAGGTTGGTCATAACTTTCCTTCCAAGGAGCAAGCGTCTTAATTTCATGGCTGCAGTCACCATCTGCAGTGATTTTGGAGCCNATGACTACTAGAAAAACCATAGCTTTTGCTAGATGGACCTTTGATAGAAAAGTAATGTCTCTGCTTTTTAATATGCTGTCTAGGTTGGTCATAACTTTCCTTCCAAGGAGCAAGCGTCTTAATTTCATGGCTGCAGTCACCATCTGCAGTGATTTTGGAGCCCCAAAAAATAAAGTCTGACACTGTTTCCACTGTTTCCCCATCCATTTGCCATGAAGCGAAGGGACTGGATGCCAAGATCTTCATTTTCTGAATGTTGAGCTTTAAGCCAACTTTTTCACTCTCCTCTTTCACTTTCATCAAGAGGCTCTTTAGTTCTTCTTCACTTTCTGCCATAAGGGTGGTGTCATCTGCATATCTGAGGTTATTGGTACCTCTCCCAGCAATCTTGGTTCCAGCTTGTGCTTCTTCCAGCCCAGTGCTTCTCATGATGCACTCTGCATAGAAGTTAAATAAGCAGAGTGACAATATACAGCCTTGACATACTCCTATTCCTATTTGGAACCAGTCTGTTGTTCCACGTCCAGTTCTACCTATTGCTTCCTGACCTACATACAGGTTTCTCAAGAGGCAGGTCAGCTGTTCTGGTATTCCCATCTCTTTCAGAATTTTCCACAGTTTATTGTGATCCACACAGTCAAGGCTTTGGCATAGTCAATAAAGCAGAAACAGATGTTTTTCTGGAACTCTCTTGCTTTTTCAATAAGCCAGTGGATGTTCAGTTTGATCTCTGGTTCCTCTGCCTTTTCTAAAACTAGCTGGAACATCTCGAAGTTCACAGTTCACGTCTTGCTGAAGCCTAGTTTGGAGAATTTTGAGCATTACTTTACTAGCGTGTGAGATGAGTGCAACTGTGCGGTAGTTTGAACATTCTTTGGCATTGCCTTTCTTTGGGATTGGAATGAAAATTGACCTTTTCCAGTCCTGTGGCCACGGCTGAGTTTTCCAAATATGCTGGCATATTGAGTGCAGCACTTTCACAGCATCATTTTCCAGGATTTGAAACAGCTCAACTGGAATTCCATCACCTGCACTAGCTTTGCTCGTAGTGATGCTTTCTAAGGCCCACTTGACTTCACATTCCAGGATGTCTGGCTCTAGGTGAGTGATCACACCATCATGATTATCTGGGTTATGAAGATCTTTTTTGTACAGTTCTTCTGTGTATTCTTGCTACCTCTTCTTAATATCTTCTGCTTCTGCTAGGTCCATACCATTTCTGTCCTTTATTGTGCCCACCTTTACGTGAAATGTTCACTTGGTATCTCTAATTTTCTTGAAGACATCTCTAGTTTTTCCCATTCTATTGTCTTCCTCTATTTCTTTGCACTGATATCTGAGGAAGGCTTTCATATCCCTCCTTGCTATTCTTTGGAACTCTGCATTCAAATGGGTATATCTTTCCTTTTCTCCTTTGCCTTTGGAGTCTTTTCTTTTCTCAGCCATTTATAAGGCCTCTTCAGACAACC
>SJYX01023992.1:64855-82721 GCA_006410675.1 Oreotragus oreotragus
TGGAGGAGGTCACTCCCTCACGTCCAACTCTTTTGTGACCCCCATGGACTATAGTTCTTCAGGCTCCTCTGTGCCGGAGTCGAGCTCCAGCAACCAGGGGAATCAGCCTGAAGGGGTGAGCGGTGTCGATGGACAATGATGTAGCCTCTGACCCAAAGTACGCAATTACATATTTATTTCAAGCTTCAGGTTTTCTTTTATACTTTGACAGAAGCATTAGGTCAGAGGTTTGACATTTTTAGTTCCCCCCACCCAGATTTTTTATCTCCAGAAATCACTGTTGCCCTTCAAACAGAGTTCCTGCTTCAGCGATTCTCTCAGAATTGGCTTTACTATCTATTATCTACTTCCTCTTGTGTGTCCTATACTTAACTTGTGATTACATTGTAACTCATGCTTAAGTCTGGGCTGCATACCACATTCCTCAGTTTATTTCTTACTTTGAGTCAGAGGCTACATCATTGTCCACCGACACCACTCACCCCTTCAGGCTGATTCCCTGTCTGCTGGAGCTGGACTCCGGCACCTCTGTCCATAGGATTTTTTAGGCAAGATTACTAGAGTGGGTTGCCATTTCCTTCTCCAGGGGATCTTCCCAACCCATGGACTGAACCTGAGTCTCCTGCATTGGCAGGTGGATTCTTTACCACTGAGCCAGCAGGGAAGCCCTGTATTTTCTTTAGATAATGTTTAAAAACAATAACATAAGCAACTCAAAGTGAGGTACAGTTTTTCTTATTCTTGTGGTCAAGAATGACCACACTCACTCATGAGCAGAGAAGATCCTCATGAGTCAAAGGACGGAGGGGTCACCAGCCCATAATATGTCCTGCTAACTTCCCAGAAATCCTTGCAGTGGAATCCATCCTGGCTGAAAGATGCACATATATATCAAGGAGTGCCCTGAGTCAGACCAAATATGGGCATGAGCAAGATAACTGGCCATAGACAAGGCAGTTGACTGCCCCCACATAAGTGACCTAAGTCACTTCCATTCCATGCAACTCACTCTGAGTTCACCCCTGTGTTCTTTCACACATAGTCAAGGCTTTATCTGCTTCACACATACAAAAAGCGTTAGCATTGGTGTCAAATCATTATCTGTNGCCCCCACATAAGTGACCTAAGTCACTTCCATTCCATGCAACTCACTCTGAGTTCACCCCTGTGTTCTTTCACACATAGTCAAGGCTTTATCTGCTTCACACATACAAAAAGCGTTAGCATTGGTGTCAAATCATTATCTGTCAATCTGGTTTCTGTCCTTTAGAAAGTTCTGAGAAATTCCATTTGAATGGAATTATAGAAAGGTTATGAATTATATCTGTGTTTTAGTTGTTAAAGGTTAATTTTGAAGTCTTTGTTCTCTGAAAGACTTACATTAACATAAAAGCTTTTCTGTCTCCACTGTAGGTATTCTCACAGCCTCTGAAACCAAGTATGGGTCGCCTTCCTGTTCTGCACCAGGTCTCACCCACGCTTGATTTCTTAGGCCAGGAGAGCTTCTCTGGCAGATCTTACACAGGTCTGATGTCAGAAGAATCAGCAGAAGGAGGCAGAGTAATAAAGCAAGAGAAGATACCATAAAAATCACTGGATAAATAACATTTTACAGAATAGCTGCTAAAAATGGCCCAGAGGAATTTTCCATTAAGATTATCTGTACTGTCATTTTCAGTGACAGGTAGACATTCAACAACCTTGAAATTTATTTTGTATATATTTCTTTACTACCTATTTTCTATCATTTGGGAAATTCAACTGCATGGTCTTACCCACTGTACTTTACTCCAATCAATCTAGACTTTAATGTCTAACTTTCTCAATCATCTCATTGTGTTTACAATATTTGTATGAGGGACCAAAAGAAAAAGATATTTAAAAAACACCTAAGATATATTGTTAATATGTAAATCCACTGAATTTTCGTCATAAATATAGAACTTCATCTAACAAATTTGATTTAGAAAATGTAAAGCATATAATTTTAAGAAATTCTAAAGATGAATAATTTCTGTTAATTTAGGAAGTTACAGTTGTATCACAAGCTTTCAATATAAAAAGGAAAATAGAAATGAAGTAACAGAAAAAAACATGCTGATATGACACTTACCCCTAAATTAGCAAAATGCAATTATGGTCCACATAAGATAATTAAATAAAAATAAATCAAGATTTGTAGCACAGAAAAGACCCTGATACTGGGAAAGATTGAGGGCTGGATAAGGAGGTGATAGAGGATGAGATGGTTGGCTGGCATCACCAATTCAACGGACATGAACTTGGGCAAACTCTGGGAGATGGTGAGGGACAGGAAGTCCTGGCATGCTGCCGTCCATGGGTGACAAAGAGTTGGACATGATTTGGTGACTGAACAGTAACAACAAAGAGCTGAAAAATACCTGAGAAATAAATCTATAGTCCAATTCCAAGTTCAGTCATTTGGAGACCACAAAGCAGGAACTGTTAGCCTTCATTATAAATTTAGAAATTGGGCAGGAGAGGTTTGCTCAAATCAGTGGCCTGTGCCTGTCCAAGGCACCCAAGAAGTAAGGTATGTGCTTCCATATACCCTCCAAAAACAGTGACAGTCAAACAATATTTCATGCCTGATCCTGACAGTNAATTTAGAAATTGGGCAGGAGAGGTTTGCTCAAATCAGTGGCCTGTGCCTGTCCAAGGCACCCAAGAAGTAAGGTATGTGCTTCCATATACCCTCCAAAAACAGTGACAGTCAAACAATATTTCATGCCTGATCCTGACAGTGGCCTTGTTCTATTCTCTCCCTCAGTTCCATTTCTACCTGACTCCCCATTCAACTCTATCTCATTGTGTCAACCCTTGCATCAACCTCTAAGCCTGATTACCAGCATTTCGTGTCTTAGCTTTGATCTTTAGTGCTCCCTAAAGACTATCTTATACTATTTCTTTGGCTTTTACCTTTCTGGCTTCCTGAAAAGGAAAGACCCATCCTGTCTGGGTCTTCCCCTTCCCCTTCCACCATGATCACCTCTCCACAACACCCAACACACACACATGAACTCAGCCCTGATGTAGACACCATGCCTTGCAAGTGTATCAGGCTCAAGAGAGATCGCACCATTGCTAACAGTTTCTAGTTCTTTATAAGGTCACTGGTCTGTACTTAAAGTACTATGCTTTAATTTGAAAGTGGCATTTTACCATTAACTTTGTAGAAAGTTTCATGTCAAGCTAACACTTGCTCAAAGGGCACAGGTCGCAATATAAGTTGATGGGACCACCACTAATGCATGATGTGAGGTAGAAAAGTGATGCTACAAAAGATGNTGTGAAAGTTGGACTGTGAAGAAAGCTGAGCGCCGAAGAATCGATGCTTTTGAACTGTGGTGTTGGAGAAGACTCTTGAGAGTCCCTTGGACTGCAAAGAGATCCATCCAGTCCATTCTGAAGGAGATCAACCCTGGGATTTCTTTGGAAGGAATGATGCTAAAGCTGAAATTCCAGTACTTTGGCCACCTCATGTGAAGAGTTGACTCATTGGAGAAGACTCTTTTGCTGGGAGGGATTGGGGGCAGGAGGAGAAGGGGACGACCGAGGATGAGATGGCTGGATGGCATCACGGACTCGATGGACATGAGTCTGAGCGAACTCCAGGAGATGGTGATGGACAGGAAGGCCTGGCGTGCTGCGATTCATGGGGTCGCAAAGAGTCGGACACGACTGAGCGACTGAACTGAACGGAAAGGAAAACAAACAAACAAACAAACAAAATTGAGAGAAAGAACATGCCTCCTAGGGGAGGGCATGGCAGCCTGCTCCAATATTCTTGCCTGGAGAATTCCCATGGACAAAGGATCCTGGGAGGCTACAGTCCATGGGGTCTCAAAGAGTTGGACATGACTGAGCAACTAAGCGCAAAGGGAAAAAAAATCGAGAGAAAGAATATGCCAACTTTTCCGTAGGCCATAGGAAGTTATATTATCTTACTAGACATATTTTAACACATACAATTTTTTATATTATTTTATTGTCTCAGTTTTTAACTGCAGTTGGCATCACCCTAGAAGATATTCATTTTTTTGTTATCTTGAAAGCTTAGTTTATAGCAAGACTGAAATCATTCTCAACCATACACACACAGATTCATAAGTAAAATAAATACTGTAATATAGTTTTATATTGATTTTCATGTTATATAATTACTTTGAGCACCTCTAGTAATCATTTACTTTACACTAGGGCTTGCTGTAAAAATTGCTTTCTCCATATTTATGCAATAAGATTCTTCCATGAAATCAATTAGAGAAATAAAGTAAATTTGTAAAGCTCATTTATGCATACACATTACAGAAAATGAAGGTTCTTCCTTGTTCTAGTTTATTCATCATCTTTAAGATATCACACTGTCCATAATCAGAATTGGGTTTCAGTATAATCCTTAATAAATATAACAGCCGAGCAGGTATCTTCCTTTGTCTGGGCCTCCGTCCTCCCCATTTCATTGCTATTCACAATACTGCATAGTTCACATACAGAGAAGTCTCATCAGCCTGCATTAGGCTTTGGAGCCCAGCATTATTTCCAAGAAAGTCTGATACAACCTTTTGTAAGAACAGGTGGCCACTATGCAGAAAAATAGAGCTTTAATACAACCCCCCTAGACACACATAAAAGACACCATAGAGGGCTGTCAGTATGTGGAAAGTAATCAGTCACATAATCTTTATTAAACACAGCACACACCCCACCTCAAAGAACAGGGAATCCTTAAACACAAAAGGTCTTTTGCTGCAGATTACTTTAGATTTAGCTTCAGGATCAAAGGGGTAATTTTATTGTATTTTATTTTTAATCCTCAGCCTTAACATTGAGTAGATAGAATTTTTCATCTCCATGCTGATTTTTTTATCATAAAGACTTGTGTTGAAACAAACAGTCTCAATATACAAAGATGGCTTCATTGAGTCACTTTTCTGGATCCTTCAGTATAAACCAACTTTTATAACTCTAACTTCAAAGATTTCATGTCATCTTAAATCTCTGAATGCCTGAATGTATTTTTTACTCTGCCAGTAATTACTTTTTATGGAAAAAAAATGTTACCTACTTGATAGTTTCACCCAGTCTAAGTCATTAATCTTTCACTTCAGGTGCAGTATTAGATTACAGTCCCCACTCACAATCAAGTCTTGATTTGGGATAACAGAGCTGAGCCATCCAGACACTGTTTTTAATCAGCCACTTTTAAAGGTCAACAAATGAGTAGTCCAATTATTTCAGTCTATTGTGAATAGCTCAGAAACAAACACTCTGTTCACTATGGAAATGTTAGTGAGAGGAGCTTTTCTAGTAACAAGCAGAACTGCATTGGCATCAATATAGGAGTACATTTCTATCCAACCTAGATTACTCTAGATTCTTATAAATTCCCCAACTGGCTAACAGTTCTCTCCCATTTATTACAGTCCAACTGGACAAATGATTTACATACTATTTTCAGATCTTTTTTTTCCATTTCCTGGGGGTAATATATTTAAGAATTATTAAAAGAAGAGATAGAATCGTCCTTTGCTCCTCTGAAAAGCCTCAGATTTTTAAACTATTATATACTTTTAATTCTAGTTATAAGTGAGTGAAGAATAATGTCATTGGGGAAAGAAGGTGCAAATTACAAATCTCTAGTTATGAGTTCTGTTCTGTTAAACAGAGAGCATAAAAATGCATTAGGTATATGAAAATTATTTCACCGTTATTTTATCTCTAGCCACTTCCACTGTGAAGTTTCAATTACTTACATTAGCTCAAAATAATGTCCTGCCATTGATGTTATTTTGCCTTGTAAAAATATATTAAAAAATTAGGTGTCCCATCAGAAAATTAGGACACTTTCTCTCTTATACAATCAAACAGGAAGGTTAATAATTTTTCCAACTTGAGGCACTGTCAATTTCTCAGCTCTGGCTGTAGGCTCCTGTCCAAGTCCAACCTTTCTATCCTATATTCCCAAACCTCATTATTTCAAACCACTCTTCCAAATCTCTGACCTTTATAGCAGTGAGTGGTCCTAAATCCTGGCTGCATGTCAGACTCTCCTAGGGAACTTCCACAGAATATGGATACCTGGAAATTCTGATGTAATTGAGTTGGGATAGGACTTGAGCACAGAAGTTTTTATAAGCTACCCAGGTGCTCTAAGGTGCAGCTGGGTTGAGAACTGCTGTGCTACAGTAGTTTTCTGGTATTCCTATCATCTATTTTCACAGCCTACCTCCCCACACTGTAGATTTAACCACATTCCCTTCACAAACACACAGTACCAGCAATCAAAGCACTCTGATTTTCAATACATTTCTAATGAGTAATTTAAAAAACATCACAACATTTTCTGTGTACAAATATTAATAGAATATTTCTATATTCAAAGAACATATCTGAACAAAAGTGGTAAAAAAAAAAAAGCAAGGGAAAAATGCCCATTATATATGCCCTCAAGTATTCAATGAATTTGCTCTTCCCAACCAAATTACCACAGTCCTTTCTCCCATACCTACTATATCTTACTATTACTTATCACTGATTAAGGGGGAAAAGACAAAAATAAGGACCCACCTTGTCTGGGTAAAAATAAAAAGTAATTATGTGTTTAAGGATGTGTGGTAAATGATTACAGTAGTATTTCCTAATGAACCATACTATATTATATCCATGTTCTTTGCAGAGTCACTTTACACTCTGTCCATTCAGAAGTGAACACTATTTTTCTACCCTTCGTGACTTGTTTTTACCAAGAGAATGTGATGGTACCACTGTGTGACTTCTCAGGTTAAGGCTTAAGAGAACTGCAGCTCCTGTTTTTGTCCTCTTGAAATGCTTCCAGTGAAGAAATCTAGTCTAGCTTATCAGCTCATAAGAGGCCACACAGAGGAGAACCAGGGTGCCACAGCCAATGTGTGCATGCATGCATGCTCAGTCATTTGCGACTCCTTCTGAACCATGGATTGTAGTCCACCAGGTTCCCCTGTCCATGGGATTTCCCAGGCAAGAAAACTAGAGTTGATTGTCATTTCCTTCTCCAGGGGCTCTTCCCAACCCAGGGATCAAACCGTATCTCTTATTTCTTCTGCACTGGTAGGCAGATTCTTTACTACTGTACCACCTGGGAAGCCCATTCCACAGCCAATAGCCAATATCAGTTGCCAAGTCTGTCAATGAGATTCTTTTGGACTCCTCCATCTAGGCTGGGTTGTCAAGTTTCTCCAGTTGCAAGGGTGAGCACAGGCAGGATTTTCCTCAGGATCAGCAAAAAACACCCACCAATTGAGTTATACCCAAACTGTGGAATCATGAACAAAGAAATGGTCACAGTTTGGGGCTAATAAATTTTGGGGTGATTTGTTACATTACAAGAGATAACTGATATGGAAGTTTATGTAATATTCAAAAGAATCGATTACTGTGTTTGCTTTCATGTATGTATACTGCATGTAATTTATAAGTAACACATTTTCGAAGTTTCTTTTTCATAAAGTGCTTTGCAATTCAATCTCTCTCCATTGCATTCCATAAAATCATACATTTGGTTCTCATTTTCTTCCATCATTACTTGTAGAGGAAAAAAAAAAAAAGCCCTGCTATAGTAATCTCTTAAAAAATTAGGCAACAAATTAGCCCGAAGTTCCTCTATAATTACCAAATTATATAATTCACTTCATTTCTCCCTAGAGAACAGGTTTAAAAAGGAAAATTCCAGGAGGGATTAAAACAAATTGTTCTGCATCTGAACCTAAGGATATGTCCAAGATTTGCTACCTCGGATAACTTTAATAAACCATTTCTCTAAATATTCCACCTAATGGAAAACCCCAGAAACCTTTCTACAAAAACAGTGGTAGTGGACCATTTTGTAATTTTTCCTTTGGAATCTTCCTTCAATAGAGATCTAGGTTCTGACTGAAGGGAAATGTGACTTTGTGGCTTTTTTTCTATTTTTCGTTTTATACTGTTTCTAGTAATCTGGGGAGTAACTAGCTGTATTAGTCTCCCACATGCTGCTGCAACAGATTGCTGCTGCTGCTAAGTCACTTCAGTCGTGTCCAACTCTGTGCATCCCCATAGACGGCAGCCCAGGAGGCTCCCCCGTCCATGGGATTTTCCAGGCAAGAGTACTGGAGTGGGGTGCCGTTGCCTTCTCCATCTGCAACAGATTACACTTAAACAATACAAGGTTATTATTTTGTAGTTCTATAGGGCAGCAGTCTGAAATCAGTTTCATGGAGCTAAAGTTAAGGCTTTGGAACTTGAGGAGCGAATCCTTTGCCTGGCCCTCTCCAGCTTCAAGAGTAGCACTCTCTGTTTCCTTAGCTCATGGCCCTTTCCTCCGTCTTCAAAGCCAGCAGCATAGCATCTTCACATCCCTTTGCTTTCATCATCACATCCCCTTTTCCTCTTCTGTAGTCTCATCTTCATCATCACATCCCCTTTTCCTCTTCTGTAGTCTCATCTTCCTGTCTGCTTCCACCTGGTAAGAACATTTGTGATTGTGCCATTGAGCCCATCTCAATAACCCAGAATACATTTCCTATCTCCAGACCTCTAATTTAATAACATCTACAAAGTCCCTTCTGTGAAAAAAGGTAACATATGCACAGGGTCAAGGGATTAAGATGCAGATTTAGAGAATATTACTTAGTTTATCACCCTGCCTTTGATTTTGTACTGTTTGGTCCTGAAGTCAGGATTCTTCAAGTAAGTTTTGTCTTGAACTAGCTCAGTGGAGGTATAGCAATGAAAATCCTAATTTATGCATCCTACGTAGTACAGAATAAATACCCTGTTTAACACAAGCAACAATTAAATCATCAATTAAACTTAGCTAAAGCCAAAATCTGACTAGTTAAAAAGAATAGTAAAACTGGTCATTGAGACGGAGCTGTTCTTTTTTCCGGCAATTTATTCTACCTAAGAATATGACTGTCATCATTCGTTTGCCAAGTTCAATAAAAACTTCATCTGGGATGGTTGCTTCAGGGAATGCTGGGTAAATACTGTTTTTTGTTTCAATCTGAACACAAACACAATTCAGTGCCATCCTATTTAACTACCATTTTTAATGTATTCTTACCTAACCTAACATACTTTCATTTTATTAGCAGATAAAACCTAACTCATACCATAATTTTTCCACTGACAATGTGGCCTATTGAAGGCATCATAAACTTACAAGCACAGATTCATAATTCATACATTATTTTAAAAAAGCACCCCTTAATGCATTTTATCTTCAAAAGATAGCAATATATTTCAATTGAAAACTATGTTAGCAGAGAGAATGATTCAAGCATGTATGCAGAAGTGTTTTGACCCTATAACTAAGTTCTAATATTTACATGTATGAAATCTCATTGACTCAGAAAATAAGTAATAATCTCTGTCAAAGGGAATATTTCATAAGGTAAATCAAATAAAGAAAACAGGGCATTAAATGCAAATACTTGTGAGAATGATAGGGAATCATATATGCATTAAAACATTATAGAATAAGATAAAATAAACTTAAGAATATAATCTAAACTAACATTCAAAATAAACACTGTGCAAATTAACTGTTTTCACTTTATGGTAGCTCTTAGACCGCTTATTTTTCAAGTTATAAAAAGTTATAAAAATAAATGATAAATGGTTTTAGGAGTATATAATTTGGGAAAGTTAATAGCCAAAGTCAAAATACTATTAACCCATGGTCAGAAATGATAAATGAATTAACAGCAGTTACTATCAATATATAATGTATTTAGCATTTTAAAAGCAAATATTGAAGTTTCCTCTTACTAGTGAGAGAAAAAAAACCTCTCAAAATCTTTATCCCATTCTTTCCCTAAATCTCACTAAAGTGAAGATAAAGGAATCAAGTATAAATACAGAAGCACATAGACAACAGGAGATGGGGCATCATCAGATAAGAGATGGCAGCAAATTTTGGAATAAAGAAAGTGAGTGGGAGTCAGGTTACCCAGTTAGCCAAACAGACTTCACTGCCTGGGAAGGGGAAGTAAATTTACCAACAGAATGAACCTAAGCTCAGAGGAACAATCCATGCTAGGTTTAGGAATTAGCTATCAGGACCTTGGGAGTCCAGGGTTCAGAGAAGGACTGAAAGCAGGATTGTTTGCTTAAGTCCATAAAAGCATATGCAGAGCCTCAGATCCCGTGGCCTACATAGAAGACTAGTTAACTACTCTTTCTACACCCTCGCAAAAGACAGGAAGTGTACTTCAGGAAAGATTCTTAGAGTGGGGGTGAAATAGGATCTTCTCCACACAGAAAACTGAACCCGGGTCTCCTGCATTGCGGATTCTTTACCTACAGAGCCACCAGGGAAGCCCATTACACTGAAAACAAAGATTAAAAATACTTGTCCATATTGAATGAAATCAAAGAATTTTTTTTTCCCCCGGGGAAACCAAGTGGTCCAATCAAAAGATCCTAAGATTCTAAGTGACATTTGAAGGTCCTCAAAAAAAAAAAAAAAAAAAAAATTGGTTCTTGTCCATTTACCCATTTACATACACATACACACAGACATACACACACAAATACACATTTGTCAATAGCCTTTTCTGTACTGTTTGGTACTGAAGTAAGGATTCAAAACAACAAAAAACCTTGTAAACAGACACTGCAAGAAGAAGAAACTAAATAAATGTGTATTTGTGAGTGTGAATGTATTTGTGTGTCTTTAGACATAAAAGAAGAAAAGCTACTGCAGATACTGTGCTTATATAATTTCATTCAGTTCAGTTCAATTCAGTCACTCAGTCATGTCCAACTGTTTGCAATCCCATGAATCGTAGCACGCCAGGCCTCCCTGTCCATCACCAACTTCTGGAGTTTACCCAAACCCATGTCCATTGAGTCAGTGATGCCATCCAGCCATCTCATCCTCTGTCATCCCCTTCTCCTCATGCCCCCAACTCCTCCCATAATCAGGATCTTTACCAATGAGTCAACTCTTCACATGAGGTGGCCAAAGTATTGGAGTTTCAGCTTGAGCATCAGTCCTTCCAATGAACACCCAGGACTGGTCTCCTTTAGGATGGACTGGTTGGATCTCCTTGTAGTCCAAGGGACTCTCAAGAGTCTTCTCCAACACCACAGTTCAAAAGCATCAGTTCAGCACTCAGCTTTCTTCACAGTCCAACTCTCACATCCATACATGACCAATGGAAAAATCATAGCCTTGACTAGGCGGACCTTTGTTGGCAAAGTAATGGCTCTGCTTTTGAATATGCTATCTAGGTTGGTCATAACTTTCCTTCCAAGGAGTAAGTATCTTTTAATTTCATGGCTGCAATCACCATCTGCAGTGATTTTGGAGCCCAGAAAAATAAAGTCAGCCACTGTTTCCACTGTTTCCCCATCTATTTTCCATGAAATGATGGGACCGGATGCCGTGAACTTCANTCTAGGTTGGTCATAACTTTCCTTCCAAGGAGTAAGTATCTTTTAATTTCATGGCTGCAATCACCATCTGCAGTGATTTTGGAACCCCCCAAAATAAAGTATGACACTGTTTCCACTGTTTCCCCATCTATTTCCCATGAAGTGATGGGACCAGATGCCATGATCTTCGTTTTCTGAATGTTGAGCTTTAAGCCAACTTTCCCCCTCTCCTCTTTCACTTTCATCAAGAGGCTCTTTAGTTCCTCCTCACTTTCTGCCATAAGGGTGGTGTCATCTGCATATCTGAGGTTATTGATATTTCTCCCAGGAATCTTGTTTTGTGCAATCCTCCAGCCCAGTGTTTCTCATGATGTACTCTGCATATAAGTCAAATAAACAGGGAGACAATATACAGCCTTGACGTACTCCTTTTCCTATTTGGAACCAGTCTGTTGTTCCATGTCTAGTTCTAACCGTTGCGTCCTGACCTGCATATATGTTTCTCAAGAGGCAGGTCAGGTGGTCTGGTATTCCCATCTCTTTAGGAAACTATAAACAAGAGCACTTAGAAAACAACCAAGAATGCTTACAAACTGAATGACTATCAAAAAAAATCCATAAAAATGTTGAAGAAATCACTCAGGAATGTAAAAACAAAACAAATGGATGGAGTCCAAAACTTACGTTCATTAGAGAATCAATCCAGGAGATCAGTATCTGATGAACTAGGGTTCTGGAAAGAGAAAACAGAGGATCAGAAATGGCCTCCCTAAAAATAAGAGTGCAATTATCCCATACTGAAAGCATGCATTTCTGGTTTAAAAGAGTCAGCCAAATGCAGAACACAAAGGAATGAAAAAGACTTATATCAAGTGAGAGATTGTGCAATTTCAGAACATCAGGTAAAGAGAAAAAAGTTAGAAAAGTTTTTAAAAATAACCAGTGAGATACAACAGAGGCTATAATGCTTATCAAACTGGAAGACAGAGAATAGAATGGGGCATTACTTTATAAAATTCTGAGGGGCAAATTTTTTTTTAACCTAGAATCCTATATCTGGTGATATGATCAATTTCTTGTAGGGGTACAGGAAGACTTTTTGAGACAATGAAAATTTCCAGGAATTCACCCTTCAATCAGTTTTCTCAAGTAGGTACTGGAAAGTAGTCTCCATAAGAAATAACTAGCTAACCAGATTCAGAAAACAAGGGACCCAATACAAGAGAAAGGCAGAGGAAATTCCCAGAGCAATGACAAAGAAAGTGAAAGTGAAAGTGTTAGTCACTCAGTCCTATTCAACTCTTGAGATCCCATGGACTGTAGCCTGCCAGGCTCCACTGTTTATGGGATTTCCCATGCACAAATGGAGTGGGTTGCTATTTTTTTCCTCCAAATGACAGAGAAGTCCTAAGCAAAACTGTCCTAAGCTACAACCTTAGGGAAAACCAACTCCAATGGAGCCACTGGGTAGGTAAAAGATCTGTTTCTTTAAAAAAAAAAAAAAGAAGAAGAAGAAGCAGAAATGAAACAGGACTGCTAGATTCCTTTCTGTGTTTGACGTTATTGAAGGGTGCCTATGGCTCTGGCGGTAAGGAATCATCCTGCAATGCAGGAGACCTATGTTTGATCCCTGGGTTGGGAAGATCCCCTGTAGAAGGAAATGGCAACCCAGTCCAGTATTCTTGCCTGGAAAATCCCATGGACAGAGGGGCTTGGCAGGTACAGCCCATGGGCTCACAAAGAGTCAGACACGACTGAGCAACATCACTTTCTTTTTAAGTTTTCTTAGAAAGTTTGCACTGAATTAGTGTTAGTTATAGAGAAAAACTGTGGTGTTGGAGAAAACAACACAGAAACAAAAACAACTGTGGTGTTGGAGAAGACTCTCGAGAGTCCCTTGGACAGCAAGGAGATCAAACTAGTCAATCCTAAAGGAAGTCAGTTCTGAATATTCATTGGAAGGACTGATGTTGAAGCTGAAGCATTGGCTTGGCCATTTGATGTGAAGAACTGACTCATTGGAAAAGACCCTGATCTTGGGAAAAATGGAAGGCAGGAAAAGAAGGGGATGACAAAGGGGATGACAGAGGACAAAAGTTGGATGGCATCACCAACTCAATGGACTTGAATCTGAGCAAGTTCCAGGGGTTGGTAATGGAGAGGGCAGCCTGGTGAGGTGCAGTCTGTGGGGCTGCAAAGAGTCAGACACAACTGAGTGGCTGAACTAACAGAGAAAAATAAACAAATGAGAAAAATGAAGCAAAATCTGGCTCCACAAAAAAACTCAGAAAAGAAAAAAAATGTAGTCATTACCGTACACTGAATAGTACACTAAATGGCTTATCTATGATCAATATTTATATAGNAACTGAGTGGCTGAACTAACAGAGAAAAATAAACAAATGAGAAAAATGAAGCAAAATCTGGCTCCACAAAAAAACTCAGAAAAGAAAAAAAATGTAGTCATTACCGTACACTGAATAGTACACTAAATGGCTTATCTATGATCAATATTTATATAGTTATTTGCATAACAGAATATTGATTGAAGAAAACACATGAGGTAAGTTTGGGGATAATGAAACAAAAAAAAATGTATATAGCAAGAAGTGGAGAAATAGGAAAGCTCAATCCTCATTTTCTATAGTAAGGAGACAGACAATTAGAATAAAATATCAGAAAATAGAAATATTGTCATATTATTTAGAGATACAGAATTACATATGAGAAGAGATAGTTATGAAAGAGTTGAAATTAGGTCCCGTCTAGGGAATAGAGATGGAGGTATGAGAGTAGTGGTTTAGTAGATAACTTAAAAAAAAAAAAATTGGTCTTTCATTACTCTTTGACTTTTAAAACTATGAACGTGTACATCTTTCACAAAATACAAACACAGTTTTATATAAAGCTAACATCTAGTAAAATCCTATAATCCACTAATGACCAGCTCTTTTCAATGCTTGTTTTCCAGGGAGAAATCCAAACATGTTTTGACATTGCATTCCAAAAGTCACTTGATTCATTTGCTTTCTAGTATTTCTATGACTGCAATTGCAATTTGCAGTGGCTTCAAGATGGCTCTAAGATAATTCCAAAGCTTTCAGCATAAATTGACCCTCTTAAACAATTGCACCTAAATTTTCCCAGGCTCAAGCTGACCAAATGGCAATCAAAATGAAACACAAACAGGATGTTAATATTGCCTTATTGCTCAGTGAGCATGAGAGAAAACAAAACAAAATACAACCGCCACTCACACTGCAGAGGAAAGTTTCCCATTGGGATGATTGTGTGTTGTCAAAGTATATGAACTCAAACGAAGAAAGAAATGTGTATGTTTATTATATGCCAGTCACTGTGCTGGATAAACAGGAAATAGGAAGATGCAATAAGATGCAGACACTTCTTTTGAAGAGTTTGTAATCAAAGAATCTAAAACACTAGAAGCTGTCTCAACTGAGCTCCATTTATGTGACTTGTCAGAGTAACTCTCACTAGCTGTTTTCTCCTTGAAATATGACTGATCTCCATGGCATGCTGTATATTCAAGCTACACTCTTTCACCATTAGCTTCTTCAACTACCATTTGAACTGTTTGCTTATGGAGGGAAGGAAGAAGTCTCCTCTAACTTTTTAATTAAGTAGTTGGGGCTATAAAATAATCTGACAAAAGACAGACTAAAAAGAGAAAAAAAACCCCACAGAATTTATTAATATGTACACTGCACATACACATCGGAGAATTCAGTGATGAGTTATTCAAAGAGGCGATTAGAAGTTGGGCTTATACGGCATCTTAACAAAGAGCAAAACTTTTACAGGGAAGTGACAAAAAAAAGAAAAAGGGATTTAGACTTTAAAGGTGGCCAATTTGTTGTTGTTTTGTTGCGAAGTTGTGTCTAACTCTTTTGGGACCCCTGGACTGTAGCCCACCAGGCTCCTCTGTCCCATGGGATTTCCCAGGCAAGACTACTACAGTGGGTTGCCATTTCCTTCTCTAGGGGATCTTCAAAACCTAAGGATTGAACCCTCATCTCCTGCATTGGCAGGCAGATTGTTTACCACTGAGCCACTAGAGAAGTCTGACCAACTGAAGGAAAGTAAATATATGGGGAAACTAATGGTGGATAAGGCTAGTTAGTAAGGTTTGTTTGTTTAAATTCTTTCTTGGTGCCATCTTGCCTCCAATGATAAGGCTGTTATCCCTTTTCTGGTACGGGAAATGGGGAGGGGACATCTTCACAAGGAGCTTTTATGTTCTTCTTTTAGAATACATTTATAATTACATACATTTGATTAAATACTATAAAAGTCAATTAAATCTGAGTGTTAAATTAGAACTAGCTGAAAGTTTTGAGCGGACTTGCTAAAGTTGAAAAAACTGTAGAATTAGATATGAAAAAAAAAATTTCATAAAAACCTAGAAGGATTTTTCACAGATAACTTTTGCAAACATCTTTACATTCTTACTCCTTTTTCAAGAAAATGAAATTGAATATACAGAGGATACTAAATGAATGAGGCTTATACTAAAATATGTAACACAAAACAAACAAAAGAGAACCCATATTCAAAGAAAAGTCTTAGTTTTTCATGACTAAAAATACGTTTCTATGTCTTAGATTAAAATAAATACAATAGTTTGTATGTATCACTGACTTTCAGTTCCATATTCTAACCGATATGCCCGTTATCCAACCAACTACTGGTCCTTATCTTATTGAATGAGAGAGCTTCCTCTGCCTACAGAAGTCACTTGGACCCCTGGGGATGTGGTTAGAACAGATTCCCTTAGAATGATGATAGATATGCTGTTCCAGTCACATTCTTTCCCACAGCTGTGTTCAGGAAAACTAACTAATAATGTACATTTCCAAGGTGGCTGGTTATGTTTAACAAAATATACAACCAAACAAACAAAAAACTGGCCCGATATTAAAGATTTTACATAAGAGCTCATCCTTCTGATAACTATTTTCTAAACCACTGAGAAGAGCTCATCCTTTTGATAACTATTTTCTAAACCACTGAGCTAACTATTAACATAGAAAAAAGTAAATTCTAATACATAAAAAAAAAAATTGATGCAGATCCTCAAGAAAAGAAACATAGAATAGAATATTAGCACATGAGTTTGGAAAGGTCTTTAGATGTCTTCCCTGGTGGCTTAAATGGTAAAAAATATTCCTGAAATGCCAGAGACCCACCCAGACTGGATTCCTGGGTAGGGATGATCCCCAGGAGAATGGATTGGCTACCCACTCCAGTATTATTGGAGCTTTCCTGGTGACTCAGACAGTAAAGAATCTGCCTGCGGTACAGGCAACTCAGGTTTGAACCCTGAGTCAGGAAGATCCCCTGGAGAAAGAAATGGTTAACCACTCCAGTATTCTTGCCTGGAAAAACCCATGGACAGAGGAGCCTGGCAGGCTACAGTTCAAGGGGTCACAATGAGTCAGACAGGACTGAGTGACTAACACTTTCTCATCTCTCTCTTTTTTTTTAGATGTCACATGACTTATAGAATTCATTAAGAACAGAGACATACCCAAAGCTGATGAGTAAAAGGGGACAGTTCTGAGGACCCAAGACAATGTGAACTACTTTCTGAAGGCGATGGAAAATGTGTCATTTCAGAACCTTACCTCATAGGTCAAAGGCTTTGATTTCAGCCATTGTAAGGAGGGTTTTTCAAACTATAGCATATTCCATTTGACAGCTTGCTTTTCCTCGAAATTATTTGAAAATGAAAATTAAATGATATATTATGGTAGACAGCTTATATTTTACTTTATTTGAATTTTATTTAATTGTATTTAATTAAATTAGACTATGTTGACTCAGGTAACTCATTAATTAGAATTAAGGAATGACAATTAAATCCTGCAACATGAAACAAAGATCCTCCAATTTTATAGACTATATCTCAGAAAACTTGGTTATAATTCAAATATTCTATTAATTTTTAAATTATAAAATCAAGACATTGTCCCAAATGGTTAAATGCATAAATATTTTTGTTGTTTAGTTGCTAAGTCGTGTTTGACGTTTTTGTAACCCAATGGATTATAGCCCGACAGGTTCATCTGTCCATGGGATTTCTCAGGCAAAAGTACTAGTGCGGGTTGCCATTTCCTTTTCCAGAGGATCTTTCTGACCCAGAGATCAAACCTGCGTCTCCTACATAAGCAAATTTTTTTTTCTTTATTACTGAGCCACCAGGGAAGCAAATTCATAATATATTGTCTTAAAAGACTGGAAAAATACATGTTGAACTTGAAAGGTTATGACAATTGTCATGTAAGTTTACATGTGGTCTAATGAGAGCTGGAATTGATCTAACATAGGTTACTTCACTTTCTGCATACAGTTTTACCAGCATCTGAAAATTCACCTTCCTCCTTTGCCATTTCTCTCATCTGGGAGATCTAGTCCTCTTCTCACT
>SJYX01023992.1:83120-101589 GCA_006410675.1 Oreotragus oreotragus
AAAAAAAAAAATTGATGCAGATCCTCAAGAAAAAAAACATAGAATAGAATATTAGCACATGAGTTTGGAAAGGTCTTTAGATGTCTTCCCTGGTGGCTTAAACGGTAAAGAATATTCCTGAAATGCCAGAGACCCACCCAGACTGGATTCCTGGGTAGGGATGATCCCCAGGAGAATGGATTGGCTACCCACTCCAGTATTATTGGAGCTTTCCTGGTGACTCAGACAGTAAAGAATCTGCCTGCGGTACAGGCAACCCAGGTTTGAACCCTGAGTCAGGAAGATCCCCTGGAGAAAGAAATGGTTAACCACTTTAGTATTCTTGCCTGGAAAAACCCATGGACAGAGGAGCCTGGCAGGGTACAGTTCAAGGGGTCACAATGAGTCAGACAGGACTGAGTGACTAACACTTTTTCATCTCTCTCTTTTTTTTAGATGTCACATGACTTATAGAATTCATTAAGAACAGAGACATACCCAAAGCTGAAGAGTAAAAGGGGACAGTTCTGAGGACCCAAGACAATGTGAACTACTTTCTGAAGGCGATGGAAAATGTGTCATTTCAGAACCTTACCTCATAGGTCAAAGGCTTTGATTTCAGCCATTGTAAGGAGGGTTTTTCAAACTATAGCATATTCCATTTGACAGCTTGCTTTTCCTCGAAATTATTTGAAAATGAAAATTAAATGATATATTATGGTAGACAGCTTATATTTTACTTTATTTGAATTTTATTTAATTGTATTTAATTAAATTAGACTATGTTGACTCAGGTAACTCATTAATTAGAATTAAGGAATGACAATTAAATCCTGCAACATGAAACAAAGATCCTCCAATTTTATAGACTATATCTCAGAAAACTTGGTTATAATTCAAATATTCTATTAATTTTTAAATTATAAAATCAAGACATTGTCCCAAATGGTTAAATGCATAAATATTTTTGTTGTTTAGTTGCTAAGTCATGTTTGACCTTTTTTGCAACCCAATGGATTATAGCCCGACAGGTTCGTCTGTCCATGGAATTTCTCAGGCAAAAATACTAGTGTGGGTTGCCATTTCCTTTTCCAGAGGATCTTTCTGACCCAGAGATCAAACCTGCGTCTCCTACATAAGCAAATTATTTTTTTCTTTATTACTGAGCCACCAGGGAAGCAAATTCATAATATATTGTCTTAAAAGACTGGAAAAATACATGTTGAACTTGAAAGGTTATGACAATTGTCATGTAAGTTTACATGTAGTCTAATGAGAGCTGGAATTGATCTAACATAGGTTACTTCACTTTCTGCATATAGTTTTACCAGCATCTGAAAATTCACCTTCCTCCTTTGCCATTTCTCTCATCTGGGAGATCTAGTCCTCTTCTCACTCGACACCATTGTTTCAGATTTTTCCTTACTTTAGTCCTCCTAATAGAGCTAACTCGAAATATCACAATCCCCTAGTGCAGCATCACATGAAATAGTACTCTGAAATTTTGAGTACTCTGAAATAATGAGTTATATAAAACACAGGTTTCTTTTTAATTATGTAAATATTAAATTATGTGTATTGGAGTATTCTTTTAAAAAGATTGAAATTTATATTTATATCCTGTGACCTAGGTTAACTAGTCAGGTGTTTTATTATACCCTTGTAAAACATGTTTTAATACAGAAAGTGAAAGTGAAGTCACTCAGTCATGTCCAACTCTTTGCGACCCCATGGACTGTAGCCCACCAGGCTCCTCTGTCCATGGGATTCTCCAGGCAAGAATACTGGAGTGGGTTGCCATTTCCTTCTCCAGGGGATCTTCCCAACCCAGGGATCAAACCCAGGTCTCCTGCACTGCAGGCAGACACTTTAACCTCTGAGCCAATAAGGAAAGAACCACCCAGATATAATTAACTAAATAATAAAAGCTCAGATTATAAGAACAGTTAATAATTGTCTAGTCCTATCACATATATTTGAACCCTCTTAACAGTTCTCTGACTAAAATGTTGTTCATTGGTTTCAACATTGCCTAGAAATAAGGACTTCTACCTTCTGGTACAGTCCTGTTCCACTGTTAGGAAAACTACTGCACAGTTATTATGAGAGAAGAAATCTGTCTGCCATTCTGTAGCTTCCTATTCAGAGGCCACACGTGTCTTAAGCCCAGGCACAGAAATTCAAAGCCAACTACTCATTTCCCAACCTGTCTTCTCTCTTCCTTTGTCCGTGCCATTTACTAAAAGAAGCAAAGAGCAAGCCACACTCCCCAAATCTTCAGTTTCCTGCCTACATCTTTAAAAAGAACAATGTTTTCTTTGATTTTTCATATATTATTATAAGAGGTAGTAAAAACACAGGTTTCTTTTTAATTATGTAAATATTAAATTATGTGTATTGGAGTATTCTTTTAAAAAGATTGAAATTTATATTTATATCCTGTGACCTAGGTTAACTAGTCAGGTGTTTTATTATACCCTTGTAAAACATGTTTTAATACAGAAAGTGAAAGTGAAGTCACTCTGTCATGTCCAACTCTTTGCGACCCTGTGGACTGTAGCCCACCAGGCTCCTCTGTCCATGGGATTCTCCAGGCAAGAATACTGGAGTGGGTTGCCATTTCCTTCTCCAGGGGATCTTCCCAACCCAGGGATCAAACCCAGGTCTCCTGCACTGTAGGCAGACACTTTAACCTCTGAGCCAATAAGGAAAGAACCACCCAGATATAATTAACTAAATAATAAAAGCTCAGATTATAAGAACAGTTAATAATTGTCTAGTCCTAGCACATATATTTGAACCCTCTTAACAGTTCTCTGACTAAAATGTTGTTCATTGGTTTCAACATTGCCTAGAAATAAGGACTTCTACCTTCTGGTACAGTCCTATTCCACTGTTAGGAAAACTACTGCACAGTTATTATGAAAGAAGAAATCTGTCTGCCATTCTGTAGATTCCTATTCAGAGGCCACACGTGTCTTAAGCCCAGGCACAGAAATTCAAAGCCAACTACTCATTTCCCAACCTGTCTTCTCTCTTCCTTTGTCCGTGCCATTTACTAAAAGAAGCAAAGAGCAAGCCACACTCCCCAAATCTTCAGTTTCCTGCCTACATCTTTAAAAAGAACAATGTTTTCTTTGATTTTTCATATATTATTATAAGAGGTAGTAGCCCCAATACCTAAATATGTATTTCAGCAAATCCTGCTTCCTGATGTTACCTATCTGACATGCATGTCATTATCATGAACCAGTTTTGTTATATGTACCATTGCATCTACGTCTCTCACTCAACAGAGAATCTCCAATTATTCCAATCTGTTTCTAGCATTGAGAAAAACAAACAAAATGTCACAGGGACAAGTTTTTGAGTCTTGAGCATTTCACTAACAATTTAGCATTCTGTTTTTAACCAAGACATAAAAGCAACATAAAACATATATAAACCTTTTTACCTTGCAATCAATTCAGATGGTTACCAGAGTAACTGATAACTAATAAATCTGGATCACTTAAATAGAAAACATTCTAACAAATTGAAATAGATGGTGGTAAAAAGTAAGTATTCAGTTCAGTTCAGTTCAGTCGCTCAGTCATGTCAGACTCTTTGCGACTCCTTGAATCGCAGCATGCCAGGCCTCCCTGTCCATCACCAACTCCGAGAGTTCTTAGGTTGTTTTTAATAGATAAAATCTCTCTTAATCAACATAACAGCTTTGCATTAAAAATTGTCCAAGTTTCTATACCAAAATTCAAATAATTATTATTACATAATAATCCAAAATTACATAATGGCCCAAAATATTATGATACAATATTATCAAACATTAGTATTTTATTTTAGTGGAATTATAGTCACTTAAATAAGGGATAACAAAGTTGTTTTCTAAGAAAGAAAAAATATCTGTCACTTTTCTGGTCTTTGCAGTAACAATGTTTTACTAAATGTTCCCTTTTAATCTATAAAATAACACAATATTCAATTATTACTATCAGTTCAGTTCAGTTGCTCAGTCGTGTCTGACTCTTTGTGACCCCATGAACCGCAGCACAGCAGGCCTCCCTGTCCATCACCAACTCCCGGAGTTCACCCAAACCCACGTCCATTGAGTCGGTGATGCCANGCAGTTTCTTAAGACATAAGATATGAAAATATTTAAGATGTCACACAACAATGAAAGATTATTAATGTCATCCTCTTCATAATGGAAAAAAATCTGAATATACCCCAAATATAAAAATAATAATAAAATAGAATAAAATATTTACTATGGGAAAGGAAGGGCTTCTTCACAGGTGGCTCAGTAGTAAAGAATCTGCCTGCCAATGCAGGAGATGCAAGAGAAAAGGGTTCAGTCCCTGGGTCAGGAAGATCCCCTGGATAGAAAATGGCAACCCACTACACTATCTTGCCTGGGGAATCCCATAGACAGAGGAGCTTGGTGGGCTATAGTCCATGGGGTTAAACAGGGTGGGACACAACTGAATAACTGAGCACATGGGAAAGGAAACGGTAGATGGAAATTCTGAAATACTGTAAAAAGCTTTACTAATTTTAAGGCCTATATATTGCATCGATATGATGCATATTTAGTGTGCTGCCATAATTGCTCTACCTCAACGTACATAAAATATTTATATAAAAGCATTCGGTAGATTATTCCTTACCGTTATCCCCCAATCCTATTTTTTCTCATAATATCTCAAATAACTCAAACTCTAGGCTGGCTACTTGAGAGACTTTCACAAACCTAATCATTATGATAAATATACCTCACATATCTTCTGTTTTTTTGTAATTTATCATTATGGGCTTTTAAAAATTGTTTCTGAAATCCAACTGTCCTATTAAATGTTCCATGATGTATTAGAAAATTATTATTTTCTCACCCCAATTAAGAAAGTTCCATTTCTCTCCCTCCACTGCTTTACCTGAAAGACATTCAACTCTTTCACTCTTACCAAGCAAGAACTTTATAACTTGTGTTACTATTTCTGCAATTTCATATCTAGACCACATATATTTTTGAAAGCCACTGTATTTTTGTTTTATTCAGGGTAGCCTTTGTTAATCTAATCATAATGACAATGTTCAAGTTAACACTTCAAAGCACATTTTAGTCCCAATTACTACCTCAGATATGCAGATGACACCACCCTTCTGGCAGAAAGTGAAGAGGAACTAAAAAGCCTCCTGATGAANTTGGAAGGAAAGTTATGACCAACCTAGACAGCATATTAAAAAGGAGAGACATTACTTTGCCAACAAAGGTCCGTCTAGTCAAGGCTATGGTTTTTCCAGTGGTCATGTATGGATGTGAGAGTTGGACTATAAGGAAAGCAGAGCACCGAAGAATTAACGCTTTTGAACTGTGGTGTTGGAGAAGACTCTTGAGAGTCCCTTGGACTGCAAGGAGATCCAACCAGTCCATACTAAAGGAGATCAGTCCTGGGTGATCACTGGAAGGACTGATGTTGAAGCTGAAACTCCAATACTTTGGCCTCCTAATGAGAAGAGCTGACTCATTGGAAAAGACCCTGATTCTGGGAAAGATTGAGGGCAGGAGGAGAAGGGGACAACAGAGGATGAGATGGTTGGACAGAGGATGAGATGGCATCACCGACTCAATGGACATGGGTTTGGGTGAACTCCGGGAGTTGGTGACGGACAGGGAGGCCTGGCGTTCTGCGGTTCATGGGGTTGCAAAGAGTCGGACACGACTGAATGACTGAACTGAACTGAACTAAACCCGAAAATGATACTTCATCGAGATCATCCCTAATCTAGTGAAATAAAGAATTACATTTCTCAGGCAAGCAATGGATCATCCTCCATAGATTATCTATTAGTTATAAATAAATTTGTTTAGGAGGGTTTTGGGTGGGAGTGTATGGTAGGCGGGGTTTACATTTTCTCTGCTGCTGAATAGGAAATAGTGCAAATTCATGGTGATCCACTACTCTCTCTATCCTTGATCTGTATAGACATATAGCTCACGAGCCCAAAACATCATTACAACAATCTTTCATCTTGGGTCTAAAGAAGGCTCGTCTCAACAAAAACAATTTCAGAGTTAACCCAATTCCTTCTACCAACAAAACATAGCACTGAGAACAAGGAAATATGATAGTCCTTAACTTACAATAGGAATGTATTCCTTAATACCTTATGTACTTTGAATGAATTCAATTTCTTGAATACCTAAATTCTAATCAGCACGATTCTAGATATGTCAGATATAGAGCCATGACCTAATGGAGATTGTAAGATATACCTGAAGACCCGATGTGCAAGGAATTAAAGACCTTTAAACTGTAAATTCTCTTAAAGGTCATGAAGAAGGAGTCATTTTATATCTGTAAAACTAAAGCCCGGACAATTGAAGTGCCTTTGTACAAACCTCAAAGCTAATTAACATTCTGCTGGGACTAGAGTCAAGAAGTCCAACTCTCAGTGTTGCTCATCTTGAATATGAACAAAAAGAAAATCTGCAGGCAGGGTTGGCGGGGGTGTGGGTGGGTGGTTGGGTGGCATGCTGTGACACAAAGTATGCAAATATCAACACTGTGAAAACTCCAAGTTTGGGGAAGACTCAGAAGGGTCTACATTTTTCTCCAAATTTAAATTACTGCTGATATCACCTGTTCCTGGAGCCTTAATCCCTAANCTTCCAATGAACACCCAGGACTGATCTCCTTTAGGATGGACTGGTTGGATCTCCTTGCAGTCCAAGGGACTCTCAAGAGTCTTCTCCAACACCACAGTTCAAAAGCATCAGTTCTTCGGCGCTCAACTTTCTTTACGGTCCAACTCTCACATCCATCTGAGAAGGCAATGGCAACCCACTCCAGTATTCTTGCCTGGAAAATCCCATGGAAGGAGGCACCTGGTAGGCTGCAGTCTAGGGGTCATGAAGAGTCGGACACAACTGACCAGCTTCACTTTCACTTTTCACTTTCATGCATTGGAGAAGGAAATGGCAACCCACTCCAGTGTTCTTGCCTGGAGAATCCCTGGGATGGCGGAGCCTGGTGGGCTGCCGTCTATGGGGTCTCACAGAGTCGGACACGACTGAAGCGACAGCAGCAGCAGCAGCTCACATCCATACATGACCACTGGAAAAACCTTAGCTTTAACTAGAAGGACCTTTGTTGGCAAAGTAATGTCTCTGCTTTTTAATATTCTGTCTAGATTGGTCATACCTTTTCTTCCAAGGAGTAAGCGTCTTTTAATTTCATGGCTATAGTCACCATATGCAGTGATTTTGGAGCCCCTCCAAACAAAATCTGCCACTGTTTCCACTGTTTCTCCATCTGTTTGCCATGAAGTGTTGGGACCGGATGCCATGATCTTTGTTTTCCGAATATCTAGCTTTAAGCCAACTTTTTCACTCTCCTCTTTCACTTTCATCAAGAGGCTCTTTAGTTCTTCTTCACTTTGTGCCATAATGGTGGTGTCATCTGCATATCTGAGGTTATTGATATTGATTTTTGTCCAGCCTAGCTTTGATTAAAAATCACCTTTGGAACAAATAAATCACTAAATGTAAGCCTCTCCCCTCTACTTCTTTGTCCTTTATTGGCTTGTAAGTGTAATAATCTATTGCCATTTCAGTGGGAGCCATCTGAATATTGGGGAGTACTCCTTGGAGATGGTTTGCTAATGTTATATGATGACAGGCTGTTGTGGGAAGATCCTCCCAGGGAACTTTTTGTACTCACCCTTTGAGGTCCAACCCAGATGTTATTTTATAACAGTAATGTTCCATGAAACTTCTCCTTCTGTTTTCCCATGATTTAATTAATGTCTCCCTTCTGTGTTCTCACAGAATTTTGTACATATTTCTGTTACAGCTCTTGCCACAATCTTGGTGTAGCTTCAAGTCTAGACTGAGAGCATTTCTATGGCCCTTAACGATGTCTTAAATCAAGCCTTATTCCTTTGTACAGTGTCTGGAATATGTGGAAACCCAAGCATCTTTAAATCTCATTTTAGAATTCAGCTTCTCCGGGTGGCTTTCACCAAGTCGTCTACCCTTTGTTCCAGTTAATGTGGAGAATAGGAGCAGGGCATCCAGATCAGTTGTGTTTAGTGCTGTCTCCCTGAAGGCATTGCTGTTTGGGCCACTTTCTCATGCTGAAGTATGAATTTTTTTGAAACTGATAGGAAGAAGCAAACAGGGTGTGTAAAAGTGTCAGGGTCGGAAGCAGCATAATAGCCTGGACTGTGAATTGTCTTAATGACAGTGGTCATCATATGTCATCATTCTCTTCATCATCGTCACTGCCACTGTTATCACACAGTTACCATTTATTGAACACTTTCTGAGTTCATGCTCCAGGCTTAGTGTCTTATAGACTTCTTTATCTCACATGATGATCATAATGGCCATGCAGTGTAGGAATTCTCATCACACTCAGGCCAAATATATATATCTATATATATCAGAAGCCAGATTCAGAGAGATTAAGAAACACTCCCAAGCTTGTGTAGCTAGTAAGCGAGGTAGCCAGGATTTGAACCTCATGGCCTGAGTGTTGTATCTTTGTTGCTTACTATCATTTGGATACATTCTCAGGCCTGCTTGCTTCTTGGAATACCTGCTGATTGTATTGCTTCTCTTTTCCCTTTTGTCCATGAACATGCAAGTGGTGAACAACCCAGAGACTATATTCAGTGATGCTTTTCAGTTCTATCGTTATGTTCAGAATTCACTGTTCAGAAAGGCCTCCTATAGAAGGAGTTGCCATTAACTGCAAATGGAGCTCTGATCACAGGAGGAATGAGGACAGGAGCTGAGACCATTATTCTGTATTCTAAGATGTCAAAAGCCGACCAGAACAGCTTTCATGTTTTCATTCTTGCTTTGAGGCCTCCACCTTGAAGGCTGCCTTTTTTCTCAGGTCTCCCAAATGGGTTTTATTCTCAAAATTATAAAAGGCAATGCTATTAGTGCATGTTCTTGCTGTTTAAGGAAGCAAAAACTTTTCAAATCTTGAGTACAATTACTTACGGTGTGTTTAATTTAAAACAAGGCAGATTGAGCTCTATTGCTTGAGGTTAAAGATGTGACATGTTCCTCCTAGTGCTTTGGACCATGTAGAGGCTCATTGCAGAGTCAGCTGGAACCATTTGAGAGTTGCCTGACACAATACAGAGTCACTTGCAATTTACATCAGTCAAAGAAATCAATGAAATTTGCAAAGCTTTGTGGCTCTCTGAAGAGTTAGGAGTTGCTTACAATTCCAGCAGAGAGCTGCTTACTGTATTGAAGGGTTCCATTCTGTCTCCCATCCCTAACACACTATGTCATAAAATTAATTCAAAGGACATTAAGTTAATATGAACAGGATATAGAAGTGTGTGATGTGAGGATAGGTGGATAGGTGTGTATAAGTGTCTTTCTATGTCTTTTGTGTGTGTGTGTGTGTGTGTGTGTGTGTGTGTGTGTAGAACATGCCTTTAGAGTGGTTTTATCATCTCTTCCTTTAGTTTTTCTTTTGTTTATACTTTTGTTGCTTACTTATGATGACTGCAGCCATTAAATTAAAAGACGTTTACTCCTTGGAAGGAAAGTTATGACTAATCTAGATAGTATATTGAAAAGCAGAGATATTACTTTGCCAACAAAGGTCCATCTAGTCAAGGCTATGGTTTTTCCTGTGGTCATGTATGAATGTGAGAGTTGGACTGTGAAGAAAGCTGAGTGCTGAAGAATTGATGCTTTTGAACTGTGGTGTTGGAGAAGATTCTTGAGAGTCCCTTGGACTGCAAGGAGATCAAACCAGTCCATCCTAAAAGAGATTCAGTCCTGGGCGTCCATTGGAAGGACTAATGCTGAGGCTGCAACTCCAATACTTTGGCCACCTCATGTGAAGAGTTGACTCATTGGAAAAAACTCTGATGCTTAGAGGGATTGGGGACGACAGAGGATGAGATGGCTGGATGGCATCACTGACTCGACAGACATGAGTTTGAGTGAACTCCAGGATGTGGTGATGGACAGGGAGGCCTGGCGTGCTGCAATTCATGGGGTTGCAAAGAGTCAGACATGACTGAGCAACTGAACTCAACTCAACTCAACTAGTTTTCTATCCATTAATGTGACAAAGCTACGAATTCAATGCTTTATATTATTTTCATCATTTTCTGGATGTTCACAAATTTTAATGCTTCCAAAATTTCATACCTTGCCATTATCCATGACTTCAATCTGAGAAAAATGTTTGTAGAGGAAGATGAAGAATATAGCCTTTAATGGTAAAATTTTAACAAACTATACATAAGATGAATGAGGTAAGAGTAATTTACAAATAAATATGCTTGTTTGCCAAAGAATGAAGATTTACTCAAGGAACTATAAGCAACTTATGGGAATAAAAGTATAAACAAAAGAAAAACTAAAGGAAGAGATGATAAAACCACTCTAAAGGCATGTTCTACACACACACACACACACACACACACACACACAAAAGACATAGAAAGACACTTATACACACCTATCCACCTATCCTCACATCACACACTTCTATATCCTGTTCATATTAACTTAATGTCCTTTGAATTAATTTTATGACATAGTGTGTTAGGGATGGGAGACAGAATGGAACCCTTCAATACAGTAAGCAGCTCTCTGCTGGAATTGTAAGCAACTCCTAACTCTTCAGAGAGCCACAAAGCTTTGCAAATTTCATTGATTTCTTTGACTGATGTAAATTGCAAGTGACTCTGTATTGTGTCAGGCAACTCTCAAGTGGTTCCAGCTGACTCTGCAATGAGCCTCTACATGGTCCAAAGCACTAGGAGGAACATGTCACATCTTTAACCTCAAGCAATAGAGCTCAATCTGCCTTGTTTTAAATTAAACACACCGTAAGTAATTGTACTCAAGATTTGAAAAGTTTTTGCTTCCTTAAACAGCAAGAACATGCACTAATAGCATTGCCTTTTATAATTTTGAGAATAAAACCCATTTGGGAGACCTGAGAAAAAAGGCAGCCTTCAAGGTGGAGGCCTCAAAGCAAGAATGAAAACATGAAAGCTGTTCTGGTCGGCTTTTGACATCTTAGAATACAGAATAATGGTCTCAGCTCCTGTCCTCATTCCTCCTGTGATCAGAGCTCCATTTGCAGTTAATGGCAACTCCTTCTATAGGAGGCCTTTCTGAACAGTGAATTCTGAACATAACGATAGAACTGAAAAGCATCACTGAATATAGTCTCTGGGTTGTTCACCACTTGCATGTTCACGGACAAAAGGGAAAAGAGAAGCAATACAATCAGCAGGTATTCCAAGAAGCAAGCAGGCCTGAGAATGTATCCAAATGATAGTAAGCAACAAAGATACAACACTCAGGCCATGAGGTTCAAATCCTGGCTACCTCGCTTACTAGCTACACAAGCTTGGGAGTGTTTCTTAATCTCTCTGAATCTGGCTTCTGATATATATAGATATATATATTTGGCCTGAGTGTGATGAGAATTCCTACACTGCATGGCCATTATGATCATCATGTGAGATAAAGAAGTCTATAAGACACTAAGCCTGGAGCATGAACTCAGAAAGTGTTCAATAAATGGTAACTGTGTGATAACAGTGGCAGTGACGATGATGAAGAGAATGATGACATATGATGACCACTGTCATTAAGACAATTCACAGTCCAGGCTATTATGCTGCTTCCGACCCTGACACTTTTACACACCCTGTTTGCTTCTTCCTATCAGTTTCAAAAAAATTCATACTTCAGCATGAGAAAGTGGCCCAAACAGCAATGCCTTCAGGGAGACAGCACTAAACACAACTGATCTGGATGCCCTGCTCCTATTCTCCACATTAACTGGAACAAAGGGTAGACGACTTGGTGAAAGCCACCCGGAGAAGCTGAATTCTAAAATGAGATTTAAAGATGCTTGGGTTTCCACATATTCCAGACACTGTACAAAGGAATAAGGCTTGATTTAAGACATCGTTAAGGGCCATAGAAATGCTCTCAGTCTAGACTTGAAGCTACACCAAGATTGTGGCAAGAGCTGTAACAGAAATATGTACAAAATTCTGTGAGAACACAGAAGGGAGACATTAATTAAATCATGGGAAAACAGAAGGAGAAGTTTCATGGAACATTACTGTTATAAAATAACATCTGGGTTGGACCTCAAAGGGTGAGTACAAAAAGTTCCCTGGGAGGATCTTCCCACAACAGCCTGTCATCATATAACATTAGCAAACCATCTCCAAGGAGTACTCCCCAATATTCAGATGGCTGCCACTGAAATGGCAATAGATTATTACACTTACAAGCCAATAAAGGACAAAGAAGTAGAGGGGAGAGGCTTACATTTAGTGATTTATTTGTTCCAAAGGTGATTTTTAATCAAAGCTAGGCTGGACAAAAATCAATATCAATAACCTCAGATATGCAGATGACACCACCATTATGGCACAAAGTGAAGAAGAACTAAAGAGCCTCTTGATGAAAGTGAAAGAGGAGAGTGAAAAAGTTGGCTTAAAGCTAAATATTCGGAAAACAAAGATCATGGCATCCGGTCCCAACACTTCATGGCAAACAGATGGAGAAACAGTGGAAACAGTGGCAGATTTTGTTTGGAGGGGCTCCAAAATCACTGCATATGGTGACTATAGCCATGAAATTAAAAGACGGTTACTCCTTGGAAGAAAAGGTATGACCAATTTAGACAGAATATTAAAAAGCAGAGACATTACTTTGCCAACAAAGGTCCTTCTAGTTAAAGCTAAGGTTTTTCCAGTGGTCATGTATGGATGTGAGCTGCTGCTGCTGCTGTCGCTTCAGTCGTGTCCGACTCTGTGAGACCCCATAGACGGCAGCCCACCAGGCTCCGCCATCCCAGGGATTCTCCAGGCAAGAACACTGGAGTGGGTTGCCATTTCCTTCTCCAATGCATGAAAGTGAAAAGTGAAAGTGAAGCTGGTCAGTTGTGTCCGACTCTTCACGACCCCCTAGACTGCAGCCTACCAGGTGCCTCCTTCCATGGGATTTTCCAGGCAAGAATACTGGAGTGGGTTGCCATTGCCTTCTCAGATGGATGTGAAAGTTGGACCGTAAAGAAAGTTGAGCGCCGAAGAACTGATGCTTTTGAACTGTGGTGTTGGAGAAGACTCTTGAGAGTCCCTTGGACTGCAAGGAGATCCAACCAGTCCATCCTAAAGGAGATCAGTCCTGGGTGTTCATTGGAAGCACTGATGTTGAAGCTGAAACTCCAATACTTTGGCCACCTGATGCAAAGAGCTGACTCATTGGAAAAAACCCTGATGCTGGGAAAGATTGATGGTGGGAGGAGGAGGGGACGACAGAGGATGAGATGGTTGGAGCACATCACCAACTTGATGGACATGAGTTTTAGTAAACTCCGGGAGTTGGTGATGGACAGGGAGGCCTGGCATGCTGTGGTCTCCAAAGCGTTGGACATGACTGAGTGACTAAACTTAACTGAACTGAGGCTGGATAATGTGAGCACAGAGCCAATTTGGGGTGCTAACACAAGCCCAGGTGGTGGTCAGACTACATTTGTTTCTCAGTGCTGGCATTGCTGGGTGATTAAATGAATTGATGATTGCAAATTGCTTTGAAAATACACAATACTGAATAACGGCCATGAATTACTGTTGTTCAATTTACTCAGACAAACTTGTCTCCAGACAGAAGGTCCCTGAATGACAGACTATGTTTAAAGACATTTAGGAGCTTTCTTTTTCACAACAAAGATGATTTTTTAAGCTATATTTATTCTAAAACCATCATAAAGCCTAAAGATAATCTTTTTTAAATGCCATTATAACAGAATAAAGCTGAAATTGCTTGTAAATGCCACTTACAGGGAACTTTAGAAAAAATGCATTAAACTAAAACAGTTTGTCATATCACTTAAAAATAAATTACAAGAAAAAGGAATCCTCCCATGGGAATGGTAGCTATGATAGCTGAGAGGAAATAAGAAGAAACAAGTTATAGGTATATAACCCATGTAAACATATAGAGAACATTCTCTCCAAAAGATGATGGAAAAACTGCTAAAAGAAACTCACATTTGATAATAATCAATCATTGGCTTTCCTGGTGGCTCAGATGGTAAAGAATCCCCCTGCAATGTAGGAAACCCAAGATCGAACCCTGGGTCAGGAAGCTCCCCTGAAGAAGAAAATGGCAACCTACTCCAGTATTCTTGCCTGGAGAATTCCATGGGCAGAAGAGCCCAGCGAGTGATTTACACTTTCACTTTTTTCACTGTATTTCACGTGGTTTTCAGCAATGTTCCTACATCTCCATCACCTGTATCCAACATTTACAAAAGGTTAAGGAGAATGTGATTAGCTATATAAAAATGGTAGTTATATTGCTATGTCCTACATTGTTATACTTTCTAGTTTACACAGTTGCTGCTGCTGCTACTGCTAAGTCATGTCAGTCATGTCCAACTCTGTGTGACCCCATAGATGGCAGCCCACCAGGCTCCACTGTCTCTGGGATTCTCCAGGCAAGAACACTGGAGTGGGTTGCCACTTCCTTCTCCAATGCATGAAAGGTAAAAGTGAAAGTGAAGTTGCTCAGTTATGTCTGACTCTTAGTGACCCCTTGGACTGCAGCCGACCAGGCTTCTCTGTCCATGGGATTTTCCAAGCAAGAGTACTAGAGTGGGTCGCCAGTGCCTTCTCCGAGTTTATACAGTAAATTTAACTAATTCAACATAAAATGTACTATGATAGGACAGGAATAACACCTTTTTTAATTTTAAATTTCAAAAATTTAAACAAGCAATTGAGGTGACAAGAGGTTACATGACTAGAAAGGTTGGAATCCCAGAGCAGGTAAGTGTCATAATCTAGGCAACAAGTTATTCTGATTTCTAGGCTACTGACCTAATGGCATTATTTTCACACACTAAGAAGATTTTATAAAAAGTTTTTATTCAAATAGCAGACAAGCTCTAAAAGAAATAACAAAATAGATCACTTTTGATGTTATAATAGACTTAGTATTTTAGTATTTAACTTTTTAAATAACAAAAACTGTTTTAAGAAAAAAATATATTTACATAATAAAATGAAGAGGTAATACAAGTCTTTCTCAAGCTGTGTTCCTTGGAACACTCATTCCAGAAGATGCCAGTAAGTGTGTATGTTAAAAAGATTTTACAGTAATACATGCTTCAGAAATACTGCTTAGTAAGTCTTTTCTTTCTGACTCTCAATCTATGCTAATATGCAAAAAACGCTAGGAACATCTACAGTCAGAAACCTATGGCCTCCAAAATTCACATATTCCATCTCAGTGCTTCTTAAAATGGAGTATAAATTTACCTGAGTTAAAGTTGGACTACCATGTGACAGACATATCCTAAATTACAAAATAAGTATGATACCTACCTCTAGCGTGACAATTTTGATTGTTATTTTGCTAAAAAATAAGAGATGTAAACATAAATTTTAAATTAAAACAAAGAAAAGGCTATTACTTCAAAGCACTTTTGCTCAGGAAAAGTGCTCTACCCAACAACTAGAAGCCACTTCCCTCTGCCATGAAGATGACCTCCATGGAAATCTTTGAGAAGGAGTGCAATCTCCTATCTGGGGAGAACTTAATGGCAGCCCACTCCAGTGTTCTTGCCTGGAGAATCCCAGGGACAGGGGAGCCTGGTGGGCTGCTGTCTATGGGGTCGCACAGAGTCGGACACGACTGATGCGACTTAGCAGCAGCAGCAGCAGCATGTCCAGCATTGAAAACAAGTTATATGCCTTCTTAGGTTTGGATTTATCAGTTACAAATAAAAAGGAACAGAATATGCCTAAAATAACACACCGTGTTAAAGAAAGCTTGTTTGCCCACTCTGTCTTCTGCAAGAAGCCACATATTTCACTGTTACCATGAATGCATACTGTAGTCCTAGTTATCCAGATTTAAATAAGTTCAGGTATGAATCTTTCCCATTTGTTTTAGGGTAAGCATTGAATTCTGTCAACTAGCAGTTTGCTTAGGGCAATTTGGAGATGAATTAGCAACAATGAAAAGAAGTTTTGACCATTCCTAAGGAAGCTACTTGGTAATCTAAATATTGAGAGAAATGGATCCCTTTGTTTCTTGAACACATACCTTGGTATTAGAAATTACAGTAAGAGTTGTAATGTATGTGAAGTTGTCCTGTATTTCTCCAGTTTGAAAATTTTGAGTCTGGGATTTTTCTGAACCAAAAACATGTAGAAAGAAAAGGAAATGCAATTATAATGATGTACACTGAAGTCCAAAGATCTATAATTTGATTCCTGCTTTGCCTTAAACTAGCTGTCATTTAATTTACTCAGTTCCTTTAGCTAAAATGTGACAATATTTATTGATATGATCATACAATTCATTGCTGATGCCCAGCAACACGCACATACACCAAATCTAACATCAGAATGGAAAGCACAATAAAGAGGCTTACCTAAGACTTGGATTTTTCCAAAATATGACTCAAATATTAAGTGTTGTCTCACATAACAGTAGGCATTCAACAATTAACCAGTAGCTGAACTGATATGGTAATAATGGAACAAATATTTTTAAAAAGAGACACCAAATCAAAAGGCTAAAGAAATGGTAGCTAGCAGGCATAAAAGAAGAATGACAAAGAAGCAATGTAAATAGAGATTAGAAACAAAATGAAGTGGGGCCTGCTAATTACTGATAAGGAGACAGAAAGAACATTGAGAAATTGTGAGTGAGTATGTGGCTTGAAATTTTGCACATAATAATAGCTTCAGGACCTCAGTTGATCTGAAAGGGATACTTTAACATCAATAAATACATAAATGTAAGAATCAAAAGGGGGAGAACCAATTCTTGTTTGAAGAAATTTTAAAGATTCCATCAGATGAAGAAGGCAGGAGATTAATTTCCCATAGATTGAAATTTTTGTACTGTCTGACCTTTTACCTTATGTGTGAACTTCTTTTCTTTTTATTCTTTCCTTTCCTTCTTTCTCTTTAGCTTTTTAAAAATTTTTTCTGATAAGAGAATTTTTAGAAAGAAAATTTTCAGTATCATAGCCTCAGTTGACTAGTTTCTTTAAATAAATGCATTTACCTTAATAAATGTGGGAAATAATTAATTTAGGAGTGAAGTCTGGCATAAATATGCCAAATTGAATCCATAATTAGTTTCTTTTATAAAATAACTACATGATAGGATAGAATAGGAAAATGAGTATCTTCAGGATTTCAATACTATAGTGATTCAAAAAATCTGACAGATCAGTACATTATTGTGAGAGTTTAGACCAATTTCCTGGGAGTTCAGGCAATTGCAAAATTAGAGGGCACAGTCTCCAAATATGCCCTCATTTCTGACACTAACTGCAAGTTTGGGGTATTACAAAACCACCCACAGGCTCAATAATCCTCCAGAAGGGCTCTCAGAACTTCCTGAAAGAAGCTATACTCATAATTACAGCTTATTACAAAGAAGGAAACAGATGAACACCAGCCAAGGGAGGAAGCAGACAGGGTGGAGTACAGGCAAGTATCAAATATGGGGCTCCCATTATTTTCTCTCTGTGTTCCTCTCCTGGCCATGGTGGGTGACAATATGCATAGTGTTGTCAACAAAGGAAGTTCACCCAAGTCTCAGTGTTCAGAGATTTTATTGCAGCTCCATTATGTAGTAAAATTAATTGATTATTTACATGGTTGACTCCCATCTCCATGTTGACTGGTACCATGTGACTCAAAGCCCCTGCCCTAAATCATCTGTCATTCCCATATCACAGATATGACCAAAATATTAAACAATACATATAAAAGTACTTCAAAATGTAATTACACTACAAACAAGAGCTAGTATCAGGGTTGTTGTTGTTTTTTTTTCTATAGATTTTCTTTTAAAAAATTAGACAAGTTCTACCATAAAGAAAAAAAAGAGGCATCATGCTATAATTTAATCATTATTTAAAATACAGAATTTCCATGTCCTGGCTATTATAAACAGTGCTGCGATGAACACTGGGGTACAGGTGTCTGTTTCAATTCTGGTTTCTTCGGTGTGTATGCCCCGCAGTGGGATTTCTGGGTCATAGGGCAGTTCTATTTCCAGTTTTTAAAGGAATCTCCACACTGTTCTCCATAGCGGCTGTACTAGTTTGCATTCCCACCAACAGTGTAAGAGGGTTCCCTTTTCTCCACACCCTCTCTAGCATTTATTGCTTGTAGACTTTTGGATCGCAGCCATTCTGACTGGCGTGAAATGGTACCTCATTGTGATTTTGATTTGCATTTCTCTGATAATGAGTGATGTTGAGCATCTTTTCATGTGTTTGTTAGCCATCCGTATGTCTTCTTTGGAGAAATGTCTATTTAGTTCTTTGGCCCATTTTTTGATTGGGTCGTTTATTTTTCTGGAATTGAGCTGTATAAGTTGCTTGTATATTTTTGAGATTAGTTGTTTGTCAGTTGCTTCATTTGCTATTATTTTCTC
>SJYX01023992.1:109868-123054 GCA_006410675.1 Oreotragus oreotragus
GAATGAAGCAGGGCAAAGACTAATAGAGTTTTGCCAAGAAAATGCACTGGTCATAGCAAACACCCTCTTCCAGCAACACAAGAGAAGACTCTACACATGGACATCACCAGATGGTCAACACCAAAATCAGACTGATTATATTCTTTGCAGCCAAAGATGGAGAAGCTCTATACAGTCAACAAAAACAAGACCAGGAGCTGACTGTGGCTCAGATCATGAACTCCTTATTTCCAAATTCAGGCTTAAATTGAAGAAAGTAGGGAAAACCGCTAGACCATTCAGGTATGACCTAAATCAAATCCCTTATGATTATACAGTGGAAGGTTTAGAGTAGGACAGGACAATCTAGGGAGACTGAGAAAATTTCACTAATAAGATTTACTCTCAGGTTCAATGTTGTTTGTGGTTCAAAACACATACAATAATGGGCATGGTGACTATATAATCTATTATCTTATTCTAGACTCTTTTGAGAGTACAGGGGGTTGTTAACCCATGTGGCACAGTGGTAAAGAAGCCACGTACCCATGCAGGAGATGCAAGAGATGCAAGTCAGGTAGATCCCCTGGAGTAGGAAATAACAACCCACTCCAGTATTCTTGCCTGGGAAATCCCACAGACAGAGGAGCCTGGTGGGCTACAGTCCATGGGGCTGCAAAGAGTGGGACACAACTGAGTGACCAAGCATGCATACTAATAATTTTGTTAAAACAAGGCACAAACTACAGAGATATATAGTCATGTTGCATGCTTCCAAGGAAGGGAGGAGGAGTAAGGCTCCCAAAAAGGCATCCCCCAAGAGTAATAGTAGTTTGGGCAGGTACTTGATTTACCAAGTATTAATATTATGTAGGCTTGGGGGCAGAGTCCATTGCTCAGGACAGCTTCCAGAGGGGTAGATCCCTTCTCTGCAGCCCTTGTCCCTCAGCTTAACTTGTCAAAATACATTGAACACATAGCTCAAGAGTGTCAACAGGGCATTAAAATTTTTGTTGAATTTACAATTTCAAAATAGATTTTGAAAGTAAGAAGAGATTCTGGAAAGCAAGATATTTTCTCTAAATCTCCCATCTACATAACTAAGCTTTTCCTCTCTCACAAATATTTCCCCTGAAAACCCCGAACTTTTGTCCTCACCAAGATTTTGTCAGAGTTGCCTTGCCCTCATTTCATTATGGCTCTTAAATCCTGAAGCTACTGAAGAAAGCCTCTTTTATATTCATAGTTGTACCAAGTCAGGCAGAGCCTCCTGGAGCCCATATTATATTAACCTAAGAAAGCATCTGAAACACATCTGGCTCCATCAGTGAGCCTGGGCGATGCAGGGAGTGGGGGCTGAATCGCCCAATTTGATTACAGTTAACTGCTGGTACCAAGCCACTTCCAAACCATGACTGGAACTGTTCATTCTATATTTAGCCAGAGACAAAGAGATAGTGTGTGGAGACATGTAATTTGCCCCATAGACAGAGACTTGAAAGGTCAACATGACAGCAAAAGAAAACTCTGAGGAGGAAGTTTAAAGCTTTGCTTGTCTCTAAGGCAAGAAAGTGATCACCTTGTAGTAAGGGATCAGGAAGTGATGAAATTTAACTTTTCTCATCTCTCCCCAGTGAAGAAGGAGGCAAATGAGTAATCACAGGAGGGCTCCAGATGATGGGGTAGTGATCACCTGAGTGGTAAGCAAACAGACTTGCTCCTGAGCCCAAAGAAAGCTCAGGGCAAGGAGATCTCATAATACCAGGAGCCTGCGATTTCACTACCTAACAGTTCTGTAGGAAATCCAAGGCAGGAATGGCAGAGGTCGAGTGGCTGGCTTGTGCCCTCCCTTGGTGACAGCTCCAGGCAATTTCACCATCCAGCTGTTCTGTTTTTCAAAACTAAAGTAATTGGAATTGAACTACAGAGCTTTGCTAAAACCCTAGCAATTAACAGTGCGATTTCCCAAATTGCACTGTAACGGGAAAGTGTCCATCAATCAACCCAGTGAAATAACACATTTTCTCACCAGATGTGAGATTTAATATCTTCATAACTCTCTGGATTTACCACTTATGAATTGTCAGCCTTGCCTGGAGCTCTGAGAATTAATGGACTACATCTCTGCTATGCAAGGATAGTTTACAGTTGTAAAATATCCCCACCTTCTCTTTAGATATATTTACCAAAATAGTCTTCTTTAAGATGTAGTCAGAAAACATGCTAGACGGGAAAATTTCATTTCTATTTGCAGCGTTATATATTATCATTGTCTAGATAAATACAGTTTACTGAGTCTCAGCGCCACATGCTCTTATAACAGGAATAACCAGCTTATCACTGGCAGCGGACAATAAATTACAGTGCAAAGATGCAATGGCTTCAGGTTCGAAACTTTAGAGTATTTTTATAGCTTTTTTGGGAGAGAGACCCAAAATATTCTAAGTTTCTAACTCGGTATGTATACACAGGTCCTGCTGTTCCTCCTGGACTAAGAAGAGAGATTAAAGCGTCCACATATGTTCATCCTGTCACTGTGGTTATCAGGTATTTCAGTTCTCATTTTAGCTTTCACTCCGATCTTGAACATCTGAGCCATAGCTAGGATAAAGCTGCCTCCTGAAAGCAACTCAGGCAGATTCCTGTGATGCCTGAACCTCCAACTTTTCAGGTCTGGAAAATTAGTCTTGCTTCCACCCACAGGGGAAAATATTATAACAGTGAAGGTCACTCCACAGGCCTTGCATGGGCTGAATTCATTTAAGAAATTATTTTTCTTCTACTGTGTTGTTCCAGGGCCTGTGCAGTAATACCTGCAGGGTACCAAAGGGGTATAGAGGGGAAGAGGCTGCAGGAGACTGGGGTATAGGGGTTGTGGCGGCAGTTAGGGATGGTTTCCTACAGGAGACAATGTCTCAGCTTGTCTTCCCATCACAAAGCCTATATGTTGTCAGACACTGGAGGGGTTGAAATGATGATAGTATTTTGGAAAAAAAAGTCATAGGATTTCTAGCATTCTAAGGAACTCAGAGACCACAGATTTCATTTCCTAATTTCATAGATACATAAAATGATTCAATGAAAACTGTCAATCACACCATTGCATCAGCTGATAAAACTCACTTGGCATACTGTGTTATCCTAAATAATCTGTCATTCATTCCCAACTCATAACATTTAATTCTCCTTGACCATTTTAGTTGGTTTTAGAAGTTAATATAACTTTTTTCTTTTTCTTGGAAGAAGGAAACAGGAGATGTGAATGGATCATTTTTTCCAAAGAATAAAATAATTTAATACATCTCTGCATGTTTAGTGATTAAAATCACAAAGCAATAATTATATATTAAAAAATAGTTCAAAAAACAGACTGACGGAATAGAACCAAGATTGATAAAATTCAAGATTGATATAATTCAAATGATTATAATAATCTACAACAATAGAGAAAGAAATTACTGTTTAGTAAATAGTATTGGGCAAATGTGATATCAGTATAGAAAAAAAAAATCTTAGAGTCATTTCTCATACTACACAGTGTATTAATTCCAGATGAGTCAGAGTTGAACATTTTATTGAAAACTAGGGGGAAAAAAAAACACAGTTCCTCTTCAGCTACCAAGAAGAGATAAATTCCTAATACTGAAAAAATGGAGTCTATTAGAATCTCATCAAAGGCAAGATGGATGAGCACAGATATATAAAACTAAAATATCTGATCTACAACACATAAAGGAATATAGCAACATAATGAGACCATGTAATAAATATACTGATATCTGATTAAAACATATTATCATACACATCCACACACTCACACACACATTTGTGTGTGTATAAAGAATTGACCTGTTAAACAAATCAGTACTCAGGGGCTTCCCAGTGGTTGGGACTCCACGCTTTCACTACAGAGGGCCCGAGTTTGGTCCCNTTCCAAAGAATAAAATAATTTAATACATCTCTGCATGTTTAGTGATTAAAATCACAAAGCAATAATTATATATTAAAAAATAGTTCAAAAAACAGACTGATGGAATAGAACCAAGATTGATAAAATTCAAGATTGATATAATTCAAATGATTATAATAATCTACAACAATAGAGAAAGAAATTACTGTTTAGTAAATAGTATTGGGCAAATGTGATATCAGTATAGAAAAAAAAAATCTTAGAGTCATTTCTCATACTACACAGTGTATTAATTCCAGATGAGTCAGAGTTGAACATTTTATTGAAAACTAGGGGGAAAAAAAATCACAGTTCCTCTTCAGCTACCAAGAAGAGATAAATTCCTAATACTGAAAAAATGGAGTCTATTAGAATCTCATCAAAGGCAAGATGGATGAGCACAGATATATAAAACTAAAATATCTGATCTACAACACATAAAGGAATATAGCAACATAATGAGACCATGTAATAAATATACTGATATCTGATTAAAACATATTATCATACACATCCACACACTCACACACACATTTGTGTGTGTATAAAGAATTGACCTGTTAAACAAATCAGTACTCAGGGGCTTCCCAGTGGTTGGGACTCCACGCTTTCACTACAGAGGGCCCGAGTTTGGTCCCTTATCAGGGAACTGAGATTTCACATGTCACACTGTGCTCAAAAATAAAACAAACAAACAAACAAAAATAATAATAAATACCAAATCAGTACCCAGGCAGTGCCTCACAAATAAAGGGGCTACACAAAAGTTCACAAGAATAGTGAGGTAGAGAACTATCATAAGGGGGGTTAAAACATAGCCATACAAACAATTAAAAATAATAACTAAAATAACACTAAGGTGAAAGTGAAGTGAAGTTGCTCAGTCGTGTCCGACTCTTTGCGACCCGTGGACTCTAGCCCACCAGGCTCCGCTGTCCATGGGATTCTCCAGGCAAGAATACTGGAGTGGGTTGCCATTTCCTTCTCCAGGGGATCTTCCAGACTCAGGGATCGAACCCAGGCCTCCCACGTTGCAGGCAGATGCTTTAACCTCTGAGCCACCAGGGAAGCCCTATCTTTGCATAATTCTGCTTCCCAGGTGGCTCAGTGGCAAAGAATCCACCTGCCACTGCAGGAGATGGGGATTCAATCCCTGGGTCAGGAAAATTCCCTAGAGAAGGAAATGGCAACCCACTCCAGTATTCTTAACAGAAAAATTTCATGGACAGAGGAGCCTGGTGGGCTACAGTCCTGGGGTTATAAAGAGTCAGACACAACTGAGTATGCACATTTTTTGCATAACTACTGAGATGGCAAATAAAATTTAAAAATACTAAAGTTCAGTGGAGATGAAGGCAAAAAGAGAAAGGGGCAACTGAGGATGAAATAGGTAGCAGCACCAATTCAATGAACATGAATTTGCGCGAACTCCAGGAGATAGTGGAGGATAGAGGTACCTGGCATGCTATAGTCCGCGGGTCACACAGGGTCAGACACAACTTAGCAACTGACCAACAACAGCAACAAAGTTCAAAGTGGGACTTCAAGAAATTTGAAAGTATACTTCAGGGTCACCGAGACCAGTCTATGGCTGGATCAGACCAGCAACATATCTTTCCTCACAGTTTTCAAAAAGACTTCCAATGTTTTGTCAGTGCTGAAAAGTTGTGAGATCTCCTCTAAAACCTGGATTTCTAGAGTCCCCATAAATTTTTGAAATTCTGTACTGATACTAAGAAGACAGAGTGCTGAAGAATTGACACTTATGAACTGTGGTGCTGGAGAAGACTCTTAAGAGTCCCATGGACAGCAAGATCTGCATGCTATAGTCCGCGGGTCACACAGGGTCAGACACAACTTAGCAACTGACCAACAACAGCAACAAAGTTCAAAGTGGGACTTCAAGAAATTTGAAAGTATACTTCAGGGTCACCGAGACCAGTCTATGGCTGGATCAGACCAGCAACATATCTTTCCTCACAGTTTTCAAAAAGACTTCCAATGTTTTGTCAGTGCTGAAAAGTTGTGAGATCTCCTCAAAACCTGGATTTCTAGAGTCCCCATAAATTTTTGAAATTCTGTACTGATACTAAGAAGACAGAGTGCTGAAGAATTGACACTTATGAACTGTGGTGCTGGAGAAGACTCTTAAGAGTCCCATGGACAGCAAGATCCAACCAGTCCACGCCAAAGGACATCAGACGTGAATATTCACTGGAAAGACTGATGCTGAAGCTGCGGCTGCAATACTTTGGCCACCTGATGTGAGGAGCCAACTCATTGGAAAAGACCCTGATGCTGGGAAAGATTAAGGGCAGGGGAGAAGGATGGGACAGAGGATGAGATGGGTGGATGGCCACCACCAACTCAGTGGCCATGAATTTATGCAAACTCCAAGAGACAGAGAAGGACAGGGAATTCTGCTGCATGGGGTCGCAAAGATTTGGGCACAACTTAGCAACTGTACAACAATAATAATAATTCCACTTTATTTCAAAGAAATTTACATGTATCTCTTTAAACTCTCCTTCCCTCCTCCACTTCAGCCAAAAGAAACAGTACATACTCATTCAAAAATAGTGAAAAGCATGGCGAAAAATCTACCTCTCCCACAGTATATGAATAGCTAGATAAATGAAAGCAAGAAGAGACTTCCACACTGTTATAACAAATGAAAGAAGATGGTGTGCCTAGTTTGATGAGAATATGAAAAAGTGATTAGTGAGAAAAATGATCATATTGGGGCATGCCAACTACTGAACGTTCTAGGGCTTTATACTGACAGAGGTGAGAAGTGAAGGAGGAATGATGCTGATTGAGTTCAATATGTATGAAATATATTTCACATAAGGTGTTTACACTCATAATAAAAATCTCTAAAAGGAGATACTTGTGCAGTCCCTTATGTTCTGAAGATTGACCCACATAACTAGGAAAGTAGTCATGACCCCTTGCTTCTTGAATGTTTTTCATTCAGATCCACAAGGCCCTTTTAAGTTTATTCACTGTTTTTGCACCCTGAGGATGCAAAAACCTTAGACCTTCCTCTATGCATCAAATCAAAATTTCTCTTGAGTTCACTGAAAGCATGCTGTGCTGTGCTAAGTTACTTCATCATGTCCGACTCTTTGCAACCCCATGGACTGTAGTCTTCCAGGCTCCTCTGTCCAGCAGATTCTCTAGGCAATAATACTGGGATGGGTTGCCAAGCCCTCCTTTAGGAGATCTTCCTGACTCAGGAATTGAGCCCACATCTCTTATGTCTCCTGCACTGGCAGGCATGTTCTTTACACTAGCACCACCTGGGAAGCATACTTTCCCTTATAATTTGAAAGGGTGGAACAGCTAATGAACTATACTTAAATAAAAAATATTACTTAGGTTTAATGCCAGTAGTCAAATTCTACCATTTTATGCTCCTCTAAGTCAGTGGCTCCCCAGGTGGCACAGTGGTAAAGAATTTGCCTGCCAATGCAGGAGACACAAGTGATGTGGGTTTGATCCCTAGGTCAGGAAGATCCCTTGGAGGATGAAATGGCATCCTACTCCAGTATTTTTGCTTGGAAAATTTCATGGACAGAGGAGCCTGGCAGGCTACAGTCCATGGGGTCACAAAGAGTTGGACATCACTGATGTCCAGTGATGTATATTGAGCCAGGGATGTATATTGATTAGTCTCAGGCTTTGGAATAAAAATCTTAGGTCTAAACCCTTTCTGATTCTCAGCCATCCTTTCTGTTAACAAGCAGGATAGTGATTTTTGTCATATTAGGAACACTGGGAGCATGAATGAGCTAGTAACTAGGAAGGGGTTAGTTTAATATTTAGCCCATGTAACAAGTTAGAGCAGTATCTTTTATCTTTGCTAAAGTTACTGAAGCTTTAGCTTTTTTTTTTTCTGTTGAACATTCTGATATGTCTTAGTTTCTTCTCTGGAATATTTTTTTTGTCTTAGTACCTTCTCAAGATTTTTATGCCTCCTCTCAAAGTATGACTTTGGCCATGTGAGGGCAAGCATTTTGCAACATCAGCTTCCAACAGGGTTAGCGACCTCAAAGATGAGGCAAAGACTCCCTAATAATAGTTGTTATGATCAAGGCAGGAAGGAATTTACTCTAACCTTCAGCAATCTGTCTTCTAGTCACCATAAACTACCCTAAAGTCTACCCTCCAAAAGAAACCTAGACACTGTAAACTCTAAGAATAAGAGTTTCTCAGTAGGGGCTCATTATCACCACGTTAAAAATCAAGTAAGCTATCATTTTGCCCACTTAAGGTCCATGCCTTGTAAATCTTTTAAAAGAAAATCTGATACAAGTGCTAAAGATAGAGGCATGAAATCGTCCATTATATCCCCTTTTGTTTATTTACTTAGCATCTATCATTTAAAAAATATTTTTAAGGAAACTGATAGCATAACTTTAATGTTTGAAGAAGTAACATGTATTACTTTGTATTTGATCTTAAAAATAATCTAATGAATCAGTGTTTTTCCTGCTTTAAGGAAAACTGAATGGTTTCACAGACTCCAGTGAAGTTAACTTGAAGTGACAAGACTATAGTGGTAACTTTTCCCATCACTAAAAAGAGTAAGGAGACCCAAGGCTCTTTGGTGGTAAATATGCTTCTCACACATGTCCAGATCGAGATATCAGAGATTTTCTTTCAAATGGAAAAGTATGTCCACTTAAAATTTAAAATGATAGTGAAAACAAAAGGGGGGTTATGTTATTCTGATTATTTTTTAGTCTTCAACTGTATTTTACTTTTTTATCCCAGTTTTATTGAGAGACAACTGACATACAACACTATATAATCTTAAGATACATAGCTTAATGATTTGACTTTCATACATCATGAAATGGTTATCAAATAAAATGAAATGATTATTACATTTAGTGATTGTTTAGTCCAATGAACATCCATCTTCTTATATAGGTACAAAACTAAATAAACAGAAAAAAATTTTCCTTGAGATGAAAACTTCTAGGATTCACTCTCTTAAACAACTTTTACATATAACATTCACTGCTGCTGCTGCTAAGTCACTTCAGTCGTGTCCGACTCTGTGCGACCCCATAGATGGCAGCCCACCAGGCTCCCCCGTCCCTGGGATTCTCCAGGCAAGAACATTAATTATATTTATCACATTGTACATTACAACTCTAGTACTTATCTTATAACTTGGACGTTTGTGCCTTTTGGCTTTTCAGTTGTATTTTTCATAGTCTATACTCTACAGAAATTTTAGCAAAAAAAAAGAAACAACTTAGGAGGTTCATATCAGTTTTGTTACATCTGGAAGTGGGAGTGGGGGTAAGCATGGACTTTTAAGTATTAGTAGAGAGTGTATTCACATCCAANAAGAGAAAGGCCCTGGACGGGATGCTGGGGCATTCAGAGGAATGTGCTGATATTTCACAGCCTTGTACACGGTTGCCAAGGGGCTTCCCTGGTGGCTCAGTGCTAAAGAAGCTGCCTGCCAATAAAGGAGACTTGGGTTCAATCCCTGCCTCAGGAAAATCCCCTGGAGGAGGAAATGGCCACCCACTCCAGTATTCTTGCCTGGGAAATCCCATGGACAGAGGAGCCTGGCAGGCTGCAGTCCATGGGGAGGCAAAAGAATCAGACACGACCTAGTGACTAAACAACAGAAGTACGAGTGAGAGAGCAGCAATATTCACTTTAAAGAGGGCACGTCCTAGAGGTGACCAAACAACTCATGCTGCGAGAATCTGGGTCCCGCTAGAAATTTCATCCCTTCTGGCTCAGAGGTTAAAGCGTCTGCCTGCAATGCAGGAGACCTGGGTTCGATCCCTGGGTTGGGAAGATCCCCTGGAGAAGGCAATGGCAACCCACTCCAGTATTCTTGCCTGGAGAATCCCATGGACAGAGGAGCCTGGTGGGCTACAGTCCACGGGGTCACAAAGAGTCGGACATGACTGAGCGACTTCACTCACTCACTCACTCTGTCTTATTAGAGAAACTGAGACAGCTTACTAGATTCAGCATTTCATAACCATCCATTGGCCACACCGATGTATTCAAAGTCCATTTGTTTATTTTGTATTGGATATATTTAACCTGATGCCTTCATTAGAAAGGAGTTTACTTTCAGCAAAAGGCTCAACTGCTAAATAATATAGGAATAATAACCACTTTGTGAGTGATAGTGGTAATAATACTAGTGATTGTATTAAGAACAACTAAGACTTATTGAATATAGCATGACAAGTACTTTAGATATGATATACAACTTCCTAACAACCCTGAAAGTTATATATCACATTTTTAAGCAAATTGATTAAGATCACTGATCCAGTAGTAACAAAGCTGGACTTTGAATCAAAGCTCACAGCGTTCCTCAACACCAAATTTACTCTCAGGTCCGAAATTTTTGAGACTTCAGAAGTAAAGCACTCACAAATAACAATCTTGCAAAATAGAAGCTTTCCAAAATATGGCTTTAAATCCCATTTTAATTATTTTTGCTATGCACCATTTTCCCAACATCCTAGCCAGGACTAGAATTATGAAAATCACTGTATGCTTCACTGAAAAACAGTTTCATTAGCATAGAATGCAATCCAGCTATTCCTCAATGGGGGACAAAAATTATTCTTAATTGTTAAAGCTTATTAACTAGAGATCACTTTACAGTTAACTATCTCTATTCAACATTAGAAAAATGTTCATTAACTATAAATAATGAAGTGATTCAATATTAACATCTACCTCAAAGCAAAATTTTCCAGGTTTCAAGCTCTATATCTGACCATAAAATGTTTGTTTTAGAATTAAAATATTTCCTTTTCAAATTAAAAAAACAAACTAAAAATTCAATAATATAAATTAAAAATGAACTCTATAATTTTAATTCTTTCACATCTGCTAAAGTGTATGTGAAAGCTTGGTTTTATTGATATTGTTACTGTCATTGTGTCTTTTTTTGTTTATTTTGGTACCAATTATCTGCATCAGCAATTTTTAATAATAAACCACATATTTAGGTAATCAGCATAGGAAATTGTTAAAATTTCAAACACTATTCATAGCAGCAGTATAGAGAGATTTCTTCTGAAAAAATAAAATCTGTATTTTCCAGGGAAGTATTTATCTAAAAATAAGCATACAACTTTCTATCCTTTTGGGCTTTCCCTATTAGTATCTAAGGATAGCAATAAAGGCAAATCATAAATATATTTTTTATTCATTCTCTTTTTGTTTTTATTGTTCTGTGTCTGACCAGTTAAATGAGTAATTCAGGGATTCCTCTGAGCTGCATTTGCCTCACCTGATCGATAGTGATCTTTCAAATTTTAGAGCAATGGTTCTCAATGTGTGAGTTTCAGACTACATAGGTAAACAGAATGATTACAAAGAGTCTGGCAATTCTTATGGGGAAATTTTTTGTAGATTGGATACACGATAGCTTACATATCCTCATACATATACATAGAAATCTACTCTTTATCAAATGTATTGTTGCTTTTGATTAATACAATAGAAGTTCATTTATAGGTTATTGGCGTCATCATTGTCATTATTCTGTATATTCTGGTACACCAGATGAAACATACAACCATCATAAATGGGGTCAGGTTGGGAAACATTTTCCAGAAGTGACAGAGTTGCTTTTTCCTTTGGTGGTCATCTTCTCAATGTCTCTCAGAACAAAGAGATGCATGGAGCTGCCCGGGTGTAGCTTGATAAAGACCACAGAGAATGACAAGGAATGCCATGTGTCAAGCAGCAGTGGCCCTGCCTGGTTCATTACTTGTCTATTTCTTCTTCTAGGATAATGTGAAGATCCACCCAGGTCAAATGCTACAATTCCAGCTAATTGGATGTAGCAGTCATTACAAGGGGAAATGCCCCAATATTTTTCTCTACTCCTTTCACACAATGCGCAAAACCAACCTTTGGAAACTTTTCTTAAGGAAGAAAAGAAAAACTTCTCCGTTAGCCTCAACCTTCTCCTCTTTACCTCCCCTCACCACCTTTATTTGAAAGCATAGCCTTCTGGTTGCTTTTGCCAGGGAATGATCAGTGGGAAAGTGCAAGAGAACCCAGAGAAGGCGCTACTCTTTGGTTCGGGAACAGGAAGGCAGGTATCCTTCGCACAGAGATGCAGAGACCACTGAGCTTTCCTGCCACCACGTGCAAGTTCAAAAAGAATAATTTCAATGTAAAAGTTCAGTTGGCTGTTCTGTAGTGAAATAAATTATTTCAGCTGTTACATTTTTGAAGTTACTCTATCAGAATTTTAAATCCTTTTCCATACATCCCCTAAGGGCGTGTGAGCTGAACCAAGCCTCCTTTCTGTTTTATGATTTCTGGGCTGACGGGAGTTCACAGCAAAAATAACTTTCGAACATCAATCAGGCCCTGTCCGTCTGCTCTTTTATTCAACATGCTTCCTTTTCATTGTGATAATATACTCTGTTTTTACATTTAAAACATGACATTCAATACAAATCATTTGTTAAGATGAACTTCATATGAAATGCAAACCTTATCAAGTGCAGGAAAATTAGTAGAAATTATAAAGGCAAAAATGAAAGAGCATAATATAGAGTCAGTGGAATTATCTTTTATTGTACTTAAAGGGAATACAATCCAATTCTACAGTGCATTTGAGTGCTTTTGTTCTCTTATTTTAAATAAAGTACCTTTAACCAATGTGAAAGAGAGTGATCAGGCACAAAATGGAAAATACTTTAAAAGTTCATAAATATTTGTAAGATTTTTCTACGTGTTTCAAACAATTCCTTGGTTTGATTCTGGAAGGGATTCAAAAGTGAAGTGGTTACATCTTAAAATGAAACGTTTATCAAACTGCAGGTAGCAACATTTTAGTGGCTTGTGAAGCCAATTTAGTGACATTAGTTAATGAAATAGAATAGATCAGAAAACACAGAACATTGCACATAGCAAAGATGAACTTTTTTGTTGTTGTTAAGAATGCATATGTGCTAGCTAGCAAAATAAAAAATATATTAACTCACTGTGTGCCAGACTAGACACTGTGTGCCAGACTAGACCAAAATGCTTGAAAATTACACCAGTGTATTTTATATCGCCCTAATGAAAGTGAAAGTGAAAGCTGCTCGGTCGTGTCCAACTCTTTGCGACACCATGGACTATACAGTCCATGGAATTCTCTAGGCCAGAATACTGGCGTGGGTAGCCTTTCCCTTCTCCAGCAGCGATTGAACCCAGGTCTCCCTCATTGCAGGTGGATTCTCTACCAGCTGA
>SJYX01023992.1:125028-140492 GCA_006410675.1 Oreotragus oreotragus
ATTTATTTATTTTAATTGGAGGCTAATTACTTTACAATATTGTATTGGTTTGTCATACATGAACATGAATCTGCCACCAGTATACACGCTGTCTCTTATACACATCTCCCCCCCAATCTCTTTCTACTTGGTAACTAAGTTTGTTTTCTGTTTGTGAATCTGTTTTTATTTTGTAAATAGGTTTATTTGTATCATATTTTTGATTCTACATAAAAGAAGTGTCATATGGTATTTGTCTTCATCTGACTTACTTCACTTAGTATGGTAATCTCTACGTCCTTCCATGCTGCTGCAAATGGCGTTATTTCATTCTTTTATCTGGCTGAAGAGTATTCAAATGTGTACATGTATTTAATTCACTGCATTTAATATAAAAGTGGATAAAATTTCTTTAAAATCTTATTTGTGTTTACTGTTCATTTTACATTGAGACTTATCTTTCTAAGTCTTCAGTTCAGTTGCTGAGTCGTGTTGACTCTTTTTAACCCCATGGACTGCAGCACCACAGACTTTCATGTCCATAACCAACTCCCGGAGCTTTCTCAAACTCATGTTCATCGAGTTGGTGATGCCATCAAACCATCTCATATTCTGGCATCCCCTTCTCCTCCTTCCTTCAATCTTCCCCAGCATCAGGGTCTTTTCAAATGAGTCAGTTCTTCACATTATGTGGCCAAAGTATTGGAGCTTCAGCTTCAGCAGCAAACCTTTCAATGAATATTGAGGATTGATCTCCTTTAGGATTGACTGGTTTGATCTCCTTGCAGTCCATGGGACTCTCAAGAGTCTTCTCCAACACCAAAGTTCAATAACATCAATTTTTCACTGCTCAGGCTTCTTTATGGTCCAGCTCTCACATCCATACATGACTACTGGAAAAACCATAGCTTTGACTAAGCAGATATTTGTTGGCAAAGTAATGTCTCTGTTTTTTAATATGCTACCTAAGTTGGTCATAGCTTTTATTTCAAGGAACAAGTGTCTTTAAATTTCATGGCTGTACTTACAATTGGCAGTGATTTTTGAGCCCAAGAAAATAAAGTCTGTCACTGTTTCCATTGGTTCCCCATATATTTGCCATGAAGTGATGAGACTGGATGCCATGATCTCAGTTTTTTGAGTGTTGAGTTTTAAGCCATCTTTTTCACTCTCCTCTTTCACTTTCATCAAAAGGCTCTTTAGTTCCTCTTCATGTTCTGCCATAAGGGTTGTGTCATCTGCATATCTGAGGTTATTGATATTTCTCCTGGCAATCTTGATTCCTGTCCAAGGGACTCTCAAGAGTCTTCTCCAATACCACAGTTCAAAAGCATTGATTCTTCAGCTCTCAGCCTTTTTCACAGTCCAACTCTCACATCCATACATGACCACAGGAAAAACCATAGCCTTGACTAGATGGATCTTAGTCAGCAAAGTAATGTCTCTCATTTTGAATATGTTATCTAGGTTGGTCATAACTTTTCTTCCAAGGAGTAAGCGACTTTTAATTTCATGGCTGCAATCACCATCTGCAGTGATTTTGGAGCCCCCCAAAATAAAGTCTGAGACTGTTTCCACTGTTTCCCCATCTATTCCCCATGAAGTGATGGGACCAGGTGCCATGATCTTCGTTTTCTGAATGTTGAGCTTTAAGCCAGCTTTTTCCCTCTCCTCCTTCACTTTCATCAAGAGGCTTTTTAGTTCCTCTTCACTTTCTGCCATAAGGGTGGTGTCATCTGCATATCTGAGGTTATTGATATTTCTCCAACTAAAATGAAGTGCCAGAATCTGAGATTATATATGTATTGTAATAACTCATGAAAACAGTGAATATATAATCTTTCACTGATGCAGCCCTATTTCCACTGTGAGCCTTGGTAAATGAGAGGTAACCATCTACATGAACGAAATGATAAAATATTCACTCTAACTTCTCAGAAGAGAAAACAGGAAGAGGAAAAAGGAAAGAGAGAATGGTGAAAGAGGAAGGGGAGCGCTGCTCAAATACCCACCTCAAGGGTGTGAAGAGATGACTGAGAGCCTCACAGCTTACCCCTCGGCCTGGCCTCCCATGCTCACGTGGCCTGACTACCAGGAGTAGCGTGGCCAGTCATGTGTCCTAAGTGGTGAAAGAAAGCCTGACAGAGAGGACACCGCAGCGGCTTAGAGGGCAGACAGAGACGTCGACTCACAAGCTGGCTTTGCTCTTTCCTGGCCATTTTGATATTAAGGGAGGTAACTGAGTACAAATTAAAAGCAGTAATGATATATGAAAGTGAAAGTCTCTCAGTTCTGTCAGGCTCTTCTGTCCATAGAATTCTCCGGGCAAAAATATGGAGTGGATAGCCATTTACTCCTCCAGGGGATCTTCCTGACCCAGGGATCAAACCTTAGTTTCTTGCATTGCAGGTGGATTCTTTATTATCTGAGCCCCCAGGGAAGCCCCAATAATATATGCAGAAGTGCCTATATCACTGTTTCTGAGCACTCATTGAGTGCCAAACTTGTGGCCCTTAGTAATTAAAAAGATTTAACAGCTCATTCCCCTCCTGCAATACATTCACTTTTAATATCTAAAGATTAGTCAATTATAACCTATGAATTTTCCATACTTTTCCTAACCCTACCTTACTGTCATTATATTTGTCAACCTAAGTAACTTCCATATTATGGTATTCTTAGTATTTTTCTTTAAATCAATATTACTTTTACTGAAACAATTATGTTTTTACAATTAACACAAATAATTATGTTTTTACAATAAAATTAGGCATAAAAAATGAAAGTTTATTCTTCCTAAAATAACTATATAACCATTACAATTAAATAACTTAATTATCCACATTACTGTTCTAAGGAAGAGCCACACTTGGAGAAATGATATTTTAGCAGCCACAGAGAGAAAAGCCTTGAAGGTACTAGAAAAGCATAGTAGTAGAACAACTTCATTTCTACAGGCAAAAAAATGAACCCAGACCTCTACCTCAGGCCATATGTAAAAATTAATTCAAAATGAATTAAAGAACTAAATATAAAAGCTAAAACTATACAACTGTTGGTGGAAAACATAGGTGTAACTCTTCATGACCTTAGATAAGGCAGTGGTTCTTTAGACCTGACACCAAAAGCATAAGCCACCAAATAAATAAATAAATAAACTAGAACTCAACATGGGTAAAAACTTTCATGCATCCATTCAGAAAGAAAGTGGAAAAGACAGCCTACAGAATGGGAGAAAATATTTGCAAATCATATAACTGATGAGGGTATAGTATCTGGAATATATAAAGAACATTTATAGCTCAACAGCAAAAAGACACATAACTCAGTTTTTAAGATAGACAAATAATTTGAATAGACACTTCTCCAAATAAGAAATACAAATGCCCAATAAGTATATGAAAAGATGCTCAACATCCTTAGTCGGTAGAAAATGTAAATCAAAACTACAAGATATCACCTCATACCAACAGTGATGGCTATAATTTTTTTTTAATGGAGAAAACGTTTGATGTGAATGTGGTGATATGGGCATTTCATACATTGCTGATGAGGATGAAAAATAATGCAACTGGTGGGGAAAATAAGTTCCTCCAAAACCTAAATGCAGTTATCATATGACCCAGCAATTCCACAACAAGGCATCTTCCCAAGAAAAATAAAAACATATGTTCTCAAGAAATTTTATACACATATTTTCATAGCAGCATTATTCAAAATAGCCAAAAAGTGGAAAAACCCAAATGACCATCACTGATGAATGGATAAAATGTCCATTAACTAATAAATGGACAAACAAAATGTGGTGCACACTTACAATGGAATTACTCAGCCATAAAAAGGCACGAAGTACTGACAAAAGCTAAAATATGGACGAAACTTGAAAACCGTACCCTAAATGAACGAAGTCAGGAGTGGGGATGGGGGAGAACACCCACATATTGTGTTATTCCATTTATATGAAGTGTCCTCAATAGGCAAATCCAAAAAGACAGAAACTAGATTAATGGTTGACCGGAGCTGGAAGGAGGGAAGAATGGGGAATGGCTATGAATGGGTAGAGGTTTCTTTTGGGGGAGAAAAAAATATTCTTGATTTATATGGTGATGATGGTTCCACAACTCTGTGAATTTACTAAAAATTGCTGAATTGCATACTTTAAAATGGTGAATTTATGGCATGTAAATTATATCTAAGTGGGGGAAAAAAAAGCACAGTTTGGAAGGCAGAGGTGGAAATAGGGAGAGAATCTTGGAAAAGAAAGTTTGAACAGGAGGTTACGGTTTCAGTCACTTAACGAACATGCATGAGCACCTACTCTGTGCCAGGTGCTTTGATAGTCACTGAAGACATTTAGACGTGCTAAACTGGTGCAACTATCATGTAACTTTAATGTCTGTATAAATACTCTGAAATTTTAACAAGTCAAGTTCACTGGACAACAAGGATAATTTAAAGAACAGGATAGAAAGTTTCCAAAGGTGAACAGTTCAGTTCAATTCAGTCACTCAGTCGTGTCTCTTTGCGACCCCATGAACCTCAGCATGCCAGGCCTCCCTGTCCATCACCAACTCCCGTAGTTTACCCAAACTCATGTCCGTTGAGTCAGTGATGTCATCTAACCATTTCATCCTCTGTCATCCCCTTCTCCTCCTGCCTTCAGTCTTTCCCAGAATCAGGGTTTTTTCAAATGAGTCAGCTTTTTGTAAAATACTGGAGTTTGCAGTGGTGGCAAAAATACTGGAGTTTTAGCTTCAACATCAGTCCTTCCAATGAACACCCAGGACTGGTCTCCTTTACGATGGATTGGCTGGATCTCCTTGCAGTCCAAGGGACTTTCAAGAGTCTTCTCCAACACCATAGTTCAAAAGCATCAATTCTTCGGTGCTCAGCTTTCTTTATAGTCCAACCCTCACATCCATACATGACTACTGGAAAAACCATAGCCTTGACTAGACAGACCTTTGTTGACAAAGTCATATCTCTGCTTTTTAATATGCTATCTAGGTTGGTCATAATTTTCCTACCAAGGAGTAACCGTCTTTTAATTTCATGGCTGCAATCACCATCTGCAGTGATTTTGGAGACCAAAAAAATAAAGTCAGCCACTGTTTCCACTGTTTCCCCATCTATTTGCCATGAAATGATGGGACCATATGCCATGATCTTAGTTTTCTGAATGTTGAGTGTTAAGTCAACTTTTTCATTCTCCTCTTTCACTTTCATTAAGAAGCTCTTTATTTCTTCTTCACTTTCTGCCATAGGGTAGTGTCATCTGCATATGTGAGGTTATTGATATTTCTCCTGGCAATCTTGATTCCAGCCTGTGCTTCCTCCAGCCCAGCATTTCAATTGATGTACTCTGCATATAAGTTAAATAAGCAGGGTGACAATATACAGCCTTGACATACCCATTTTCTTATTTGGAACCAGTCTGTTGTTCCATGTCCAGTTCTAACTGTTGCTTCCTGACCTGCATACAGGTTTCTCAAGAGGCATGTCAGGTGGTCTGGTATTCCCATCTCTTTCAGAATTTTCCACAGTTTATTGTGATCCACACAATCAAAGGTTTTGGCATAATCAATAAAGCAGAAATAGAGGTTTTCCTGAAACTCTCTTCCTTTTTCCATGATCCAGCGGATGTTGGCAATTTGATCTCTGGTTCCTCTGCCTTTTCTAAAACCAGCAAGTTTACAGTTTGTTGGAAGTTCACGGTTCACGTATTGCTGAAGCCTGGCTTGGAGAATTTTGAGCATTACTTTACTAGAATGTGAGATGAGTGCAACTGTGCGGTAGTTGGAGCATTCTTTAGCATTGCCTTTCTTTGGGATTGGGATGAAAACTGACCTTTTCCAGTCCTGTGGCCACTACTGAGTTTTCCAAATTTGCTGGCATATTGAGTGCAGCACTTTCACAGCATCATCTTTCAGGATTTGAAACAGCTCAACTGGAATTCCATCATTTCCACTAGCTCTGTTCATAGTGATACTTCCTAAGGCCCACTTGACTTCACATTCCAGGATGTCTTGCTCTAGGTGAGTGATCACAGTATCTCTACACTAAATTTTGCTTATGGCCAGTGAGACCAATAGATACAAAACAGGTTTTAAAAAAAACATAGTACGTTAGAATTATGTCTTAAATTTTTCTTTTTAAGAATTCATTTTCATATTCTTGTACCATTTGTACGACTTAAAAGATAAATGACTAACACAAACCTGTATAATGTCCTTTCCTGACAGTGCATTCACTTCACGGTGACTTGACTGGTTCTGTCATTCATGTTGAAAGCCAATGCTCAGAGAGGGAGAGAATCGAGTTCTGAGGGTCTCTGACCTTTCAGCTCCGTTCCACACATTTTGTAGAATGGCCACTGGCTCTTAGGGCACCAAATAGGGTAACCTGAAGAAGGCTGCGGGGAATGTGTGTGTGTATGCTAACACTCAACTCATTTTTCTCAGCTGTTGATTATGAATTTTTGTTCCTGGATTCCTCACATTGATATTTTTGCTTTCCTTCTTAAAGGATATTTCTTAGAAAGTGAAGAAATGGACCATTTTCTCTGTTGCAAGGAGACAAGAACACTCTATTAATATCATATGATCAGCATTTAGTTATGCACAATCAATGCAAAATAATGTTTTAGCTGTTCAGCAGTTGCTCCTGATAATGAAGCCAAACACTGTTGTCCTACAGATAAAAGTGTGCTTCTCTCCAATCCATAAATTCTCCACCATAATGCATCTACAAAATAGCTGATAAAGGATTATTAGGCAAAAAAGGCTTTAATGTAGATTTCTTACAGATGGTCCTTGTTCCCAAAGTCATGTCCAAAGACACTCTGTCATAATCACTGTCACTTTCTGGAGGGAGCATCTCTCTACCTGTGATACTCATTCAGTGTTAGTAGTGGTAGTGCCATGAGCTTAGTCATGTCCAGCTTTCTGCAACCCCATGGACTGTAGCCCCGCCAGGCTCCTCTGTCCGTGGAATTTTCCAGGCAGGAATACTGGAGTGGGTTGCTGTGTCCTCCTCCACAGAACTTTCCCGACTTAGGGGCTGAACCCGCATCTTCTGTGTCTCCCGCATGGCAGGTGGATTCTTTACCCGCTGAGCCATTGGGTAAGCCACTGACTGTTAATAACAATAAAGGAAACCACTGAGGCTACATACAAGGAATAGCTACATTATGCTAATAGTAAAACTAACAAGAGCACAAAAAATAAATAAATAAAACCTAAGTTGAAACATATCTTAAATTGCCTGTGTAGTTAACACAACATTCTTGTGGTCTCTGGACCACTAAAAAGCCAGAAAAAAAAATTTAAAAATAAATCCACATCAAATGTAAACCACTGCCAACTGTGTAAGACTGTTTGATTAATACAACTAATTTTGTTTTATTCCCCTTCTAAAATGCTTAGATTTCCCTACATCCATCAATTGCGATGGATATAATTGCACTTCTTGCACTTGTAGTGTGGCAAAGCAAGAAGAAAGCAGATCTCTATTATTCTTTCTTTCTGGCAATAGCATTAACTGTTAAATCATAGGAGAAGAAAGAATATTAAAATAAGAATTATAGAAGCAGCAGAAAGTGGAAGTCACTGTAAGTCACAATAACTGTGTAAGACTGTTTGATTAATACAACTAATTTTGTTTTATTCCCCTTCTAAAATGCTTAGATTTCCCTACATCCATCAATTGCGATGGATATAATTGCACTTCTTGCACTTGTAGTGTGGCAAAGCAAGAAGAAAGCAGATCTCTATTATTCTTTCTTTCTGGCAATAGCATTAACTGTTAAATCATAGGAGAAGAAAGAATATTAAAATAAGAATTATAGAAGCAGCAGAAAGTGGAAGTCACTGTAAGTCACAAGAGTTGAAATCCATGGTCAACTCTAATGCTAGCTTTGTTGTGAGAATGTAGGCTACTGCCAAGCTGGGCTTTTCTCACACAGAGAACAGATTAAATACAAGGATGCTTTCACCAACTTACTAAGACTATTTAATTAGATTTAAATTATGAAGTGAAAACATGCTATAAAACAGAAGAACATGCTAACTAGATACTAACTGGTCATAGTAATATGCAAGATAAACAAGGAAAAAATCCATCTCCGTGCTCTATTTCTTTAATTGTTTGTGGAATTTATGTTAGATGAGAGCAGAGGTTTCTGTTTGGTTTGTTCTTAGTTATATCTCTAAGACCTAGAACAGTTCCTGGCACAGAGTATGAACTCAGTAACAGTTCACTGATGTAATGAATGAATGTTTTTTATATATATATATATATGTGTGTGTGTGTGTGTGTAAATATATATATGTGTGTGTATATCTATATATATGTACATATAACTTTCCCTTTTGCCTTTTCCTAAAATATACATACCTGATACAAAGTATTTGATATTTTTATTTCTGCTACATATACATCGTAAAATATTTTATCATTTAATCTAGTCAGTTACCTGAAAGCAAAAAAAGAACACATTTTCAGTCCAGAAAAGAAAAATTCAGTAGCATGCATGAATCACAGCTGGCTGGAGACATGTTACATAACTACACTAACAAGAAAGGAGAACCTGAAATATTTCTAATGCTTTCTCTTGATTTATGTATTAGAGTTGACTATGGTTCCAAATAGGAAAAGGAGGACGTCAAGGCTGTATATTGTCACCCTGCTTATTTAACTTCTATGCGGAATACATCATGAGACACGCTGGTCTGGAAGAAACACAAGCTGGAATCAAGATTGCCGGGAGAAATANCCATTGTTCCATGTTTGGTTCCAACTAGTCTTCTTGACCTGCATGGAACAACAGATTGGTTCCAAATCAGGAAAGGAGTACATCAAGTCTGTATATTGCAACCCTGCCTATTTATATATATGCAGAGTACATAACACGAAATGTCTGGCTGGATGAAGCGCAAGCTGGAATCAAGATTGCCGGGAGAAATATCAACAACCTGACATATGCAGATGACACCACCCTTATGGCAGAAAGTGAAGAGGAACTAATAAGCCTCTTGATGAAAGTGAAAGTGGAGAGTGAAAAAGTTGGCTTAAAGCTCAACATTCAGAAAATGAAGATCATGGCATTCGGTCCCATCACTTCATGGGAAATAGATGGGGAAACAGTGTCAAACTTTATTTTTTGAGGCTCCAAAATCACTGCAGATGGTGATTGCAGCCATGATATTAAAAGACGCTTATTCCTTGGAAGGAAAGTTATGACCAACCTAGATAGCATATTCAAAAGCAGAGACATTACTTTGCCGACTAAGATCTGTCTAGTCAAGGCTATGGTTTTTCCTGTGGTCATGTATGGATGTGAGAGTTGAACCGTGAAGAAAGCTGAGCACCGAAGAATTGTTGCTTTTGAACTGTGGCGTTGGAGAAGACTCTTGAGAGTCCCTTGGACTGCAAGGAGATCCAACCAGTCCATTCTGCAGGAGATCAGCCCTGGGATTTCTTTGGAAGGAATGATGCTAAAGCTGAAACCCCAGTACTTTGGCCACCTCATGCAAAGAGTTGACTCATTGGAAACGACTCTGATGCTGGGAGGGATTGAGGGCAGGAGGAGATGGGGATGACCGAGGATGAGATGGCTGGATGGCATCACTGACTCGATGGACGTGAGTCTGAGTGAACTCCGGGAGTTGGTGATGGACAGGGAGACCTGACGTGCTGTGATTCATGGGGTTGCGAATAGTCGGACACGACTGAGCGACTGAACTGAACTGAATTGAACTGATGGACCTCAAATCAACAGACAAGGAATGACAAAATTAGTAATACCTGGAATCTCTAACTCTATACCTCATCCCTCAAAAAACAGGCATTGCTTTTTTTTTGACAGCTTATTGAAATCACACAAGAGAAGTATAATCAGGGTCACTAAACTTTTTAAAAATTATATTCTAGGAAGGGATTTCTGTGAAAATTTTATAATGGCAGACATCTTTCTTAATAAAGGGAAATGTTTTATTTTAAAATAAGATTTGAAAAAACATTAGGTAGCCCCATGTATCAATCATATTTCAAAAGAATTTTTTACATTACCACAGTTAAAAATTACATCCCATAGGCATTCTAGTTCCATTTTATACAGGAGATGACAGACCATCTCACCTGCCCAAGACCTCATAACTAGAAAGCAGTAGGGCCACACTTAAATCCAAGTCTCTGCTCTAGCTCCCATACTCCCTCCTCTGCTTCTCTCCTGCCTATATATACTTGGATTAAAAGACCCAGAGCAAGTCACCAAGTAACCACCACTATGGAAATTCTCCCATGCCTGGAAAAATAAAATCCTCCCATGAATTTTATTAGCCAGTGGGGATCCTGGCTGACTGTGAAGCCACCAGCAGCTAGATGGGGAAAATACAGTGCATAAGCCTGCCCTCAGAACATAGATTGGTGGTCAGTAGCTACAGGTGATCCTGAGCACAGGTAAGATGCTTTTCAAATTGCCTCTGGTCCGTTATGCATTCATTCAGTTTCTAGGATATGGAATGTCCAGATATCAGGAGAAAAGCAGTCATGAAAATAGGAGCAAGTGATTTTAAAATTAAGTGCTATAAGAAAATGAGAGCAGCAATAGACCCTACATTTGAGTAGCTGAATAAAAGAGTTCATGAGTCAGGAATTGGAAGGGAAGTTAGGTGTGTACCCATGCTTCCCCGATGGCTCAGCAGGTAAAGGATCTGCCTGCAACGCCAGAAATGCAGGAGACATGGGTTCAATCGCTGGGTTGGGAAGATCTCCTGGAGGAGGAAACAGCAACCCACCCCAGTATTCTAGCTTGAAAAACCCTGTGGACAGAGCCTGTCCAAAGGGTCACAAACAGTCAGACATGATTGAGTGACTGACACAAACACAATGTATTAGCCTACAGTTGATGCAGAAAGAGGAGGGGAGAGGCATGAAGAGTATTAAGGCCAAAAAAAAAAAATTTTAATTAAAATTAAAAAAGGAATCTATAGACAGGAGCAATGAAACTTAGCCAGGAAGCAAGGAACCTTCTGGGAGCAACAAAAGGGACACAACGAATGAAGAGAAAAGGAGTGAGAAAGGCTTGTTGTGCTGTTGTTCCTGATGGTGAATTTAACCCTCATTGTTGGAGTTGGGAGATTAAGAAGGATAAAAAATATATGTAACTTCAGGCTCCATATTATTTCTTTGAGATACAGAAACATTAATAGTCATCTCTATCCCATGAATTGATGCTTTTGAACTGTGGTATTGGAGAAGACTCTTGAGAGTCCCTTGGACTGTGAGGAGATCCAACCAGTCCATCCTAAAGGAGATCAGTCCTGGGTGTTCATTGGAAGGACTGATGTTGAATCTGAAACTCCAATACTTTGGCCACCTCATGTGAAGAACTGACTCATTTGAAAAGATCCTGATGCTGAGAAAGATTGAGGGCAGGAGGAGAAGGGGATGACAGATGATGAGACAGTTGGGTGGCATCACCAACTCAATGGACATGAGTTTGGGTGGACTCCGGGAGTTGGTGATGGACAGGGAGGCCTGGCGTGCTGTGGTTTATGGGACTGCAAAGAGCTGGACACGACTGAGTGACTGAACTGAACTGAGCTATCCCATGAAAGTGCTGTGAAGTTCTGGACTTCCAAGAACTTCTTTGACAGGTGGGCAGTCCTTATAATTATCCCAACTGGTAGTCAGTTGGCTCCTGTCTCAGCCTATGAGGTCTTAAGCTTTCTCTGACCCCTTCAAACATGCTATTGTCTAAGAAGGTAGAAATAAAGAGCAATAAACAGAGCCAGGAAACTGGCCAGACTAGAGTTTAGATCCTGGCTCCTGCATTTAGATCTCATGTTTGCTGTATGACCCAAGACACTCCCTTGAGTCTCAGAATCTTCCACATTACAATGCTGATGACACATATAACTCTGGGGAATCATGGATACTAAGAAGATAACGCCTGCCAGGTGTTTGATACTCTGCCTTCTCACACAAAGCAGATGTTCCATTGGTGATAACAAGATCATCTTTACCACCACCATTATGAATTCTCATAATTCTCAAAATCTATGAATTCTCATAGATTTCCATCTTGACTGCATATTAGAACTAAATGGAGGAGATGGGCTAAATAATACCAATGACTGAGCACCAACCCAGACTTTCTGGGTGGAAATCTGGAGCCCAGGCAGGTTTTATTTCAAAATCCCCCAGAGGACTCTAACATTCTGTCCTGGCTGAGAACCACTGATTGAACATGAGTAAATTCCTTGCCTGTTCCTACAGCAGCCCTTTCTCTCTCTGGAATGACTTGCCTTTTTTTAAAGGCACTATCTCTACACTCAAGAGACAAATTTAATATACAGTTTCTCAAAGTTAAGCTTCAAGCTTACTCATTTCCATTAACCCCTTCAAAGGACCTGGGTCTAATTTTGTATTTATGCTCAGTTGCTCAGTCCAACCTTTTGCAATCCCATATAGCCAGCCAGGCTTCACTGTCCATGGAATTTCCCAGTCAAGAATGCTGGAGCAGGTTGCTGTGTTCTACCCTAGAGCATCTTCCCAACCCAGGAATTGAACCCATGTTTCTTGCATCTCCTTCACTGGCAAGTAGATAATTTTACCACTGTGCCATTTGGGAAGACCTTTGTATTCATAATTTTGTATTATTTTTATTAAATACAGTTTCAGTTTCTATCATTTAATTAGTTTTGCATTCCAAGAAACCCAAATTCTGAAAACTTTGCTCAACTTCTCTTTGATGTAAATGAGCAGAGAGCCCCAAATGCTTAGCTTGTGCCTGGATTGAATCTGCTGTTCAAACTTGGCATTCTTTGAACTATTTATTGGCTCTTTCTGAATAACTGAAGATTTGACATTACCTTGAATTCCTATTAACTACCATTGAGTCCTTTGTCCCTTAAAACTGACTTCTCTGGCCTATTTTTAGCCTGCTAAACAGCTGACTCAGCTGCACAAACTACCTCAACCACCAGCTGAGACTGACCCTGCTAATTCATAGTTGTACATTATACACCCCCACTGGGGCCCTGAGAAAATCTGGAAGACGTTTCTAGCAAGCTGACTATTATGTCTGGTCTTTTTTCCCCGAACTCTGGGTAAAAACTAACATTTCTTAAAAGTAATGCTATCCATTGAACTCCAATCCAGCCTCTTGTTATCTAATAAAAATAACCATGTTTTTAAAATTTTTATGAGAAATTACTTTACTATTTATCCAGAGTCAAAGCAACTCTCTCTCTCTTAATCTTCTGCTTCCCCCAAAGCTTAATTATCTTGCTGTCCATTAGTGTTCTTGAGAGAAACTTTTACCTCAAATGTATAATAGGAACTATTCACTTTATTTATAAATGCTGTCTTGAAAGAAGCACTATTCTTACTCATCTATTAGAATTGTGGGTTTGTTTCTCTATATAAAGTAGTCTTTTCTTCAGTATGATCCTCCTAGAAGAAAAAAATAAATAAAACCTCATCACCTAAATTATGCTGTTATTTCAAAGTGTGACAGTTCAATTCTCTGCAGAGAGATGTAGGGTCAAGCTGCACAAGAAAAAGTAGCAGATTCCAGCCCAGTGTAATTTGGTGAGGACAGAGGGGAGAAAGACCAGCAAATCATTCCTCCAGCTCCTGTAGGGATCAACACATCCACTGATACCTTGAACTTCTTTTTTTTTTTTTTTGGTAACCAGGAGACAAATGTTCACTCTAGAAGGGTTTCATTTTGCCACTGAAGCGAAAATTAATAAGCAGAAAGTAGAGAATTTAAGAAATGGATCCCAAATTGGAAAGATTGAATAGGGAGCCAAAGGTCAGGAAAGGTCTGGAAGCAGGACTCAGGTACTCTGGGAGAAGACAGCATTGGGAAAGCCAGGGAGTAGATCACAGTAGATGGTGGTTTGGTACAGCATGACTGTGACTATTTTCCTATTTCTTCTGTTTGGAACAGAAATGAGTTTTGAGGGGATTGTAAGAAACAGGCAGTAATTTCAAGAGTATACAATTTTAAAAGTTGATTTGCAATGGCACCCCACCCCAGTACTCTTGCCTGGAAAATCCAATGGACGGAGGAGCCTGGTGGGCTGCAGTCCGTGGGGTCGCTAACAGTCGGACAGACTGAGCGACTTAACCTTCACTTTTCTCTTTCATGCATTGGAGAAGGAAATGGCAACCCACTCCAGTGTTCTTGCCTGGAGAATCCCAGGGACGGGAGAGCCTGGTGGGCTGCCGTCTATGGGGTCACACAGAGTCAGACAAGACTGAAGTGACTTAGCAGCAATTCCCAAAATGTCACTTTAAGCAAATGGCTAGGGGATTTCTGCTTATTTATTTGGGCTTTCCTGGTGGTTCAGTTGGTAAAGAATCTGCCTGTAATGCGGCAGACCCATGTTTGATCCCTGGGTTGGGAAGAGCCTCTGGAGAAATGCATGGCTACCCACTCCTGTATTCTTGCCTGGAAAATTCCATGGACAGAGGAGCCTGGGGGGCTATAGCCCACGGGGTCACAGTCAGACACAACTAAGTAATAACAAACTTTTGTTTTACTAAGTCATCATCCTAGGTTTAAACTATTGACAACATACTAATTCAGACAACAAATGTCCCTGTTACTTCATTGAGAAGCTTTGTGTTTAGCAACAAAGAAATCAGAGCTAAACCTTGAAAACTAAAACGAGATTTATCAATTCTGGACCTCCTTGGTAGTCCAGTGATTGAGAATCTGCCTGCAAATGCAGGGGACATTCGTTCAGGCCGTGGTCCCGAAAGACACCATAAGTCTTGTGGGCCCATGAGCTGCAAGTACGCAAGCCCATGCCCTAAAGCCTGTGCCACAACCAGAGAACGCACCATAACGAGAAGCCTGGCTACCACAGCTGCAGAGCAGCCTGCTTCCTGCAACTGGAGAAAGCCCACCTGCGGCAAAGAAGATCCAGCACAGCTAAAAGTCACTTAATATTAAAAAGTATAAAACGCTTAAAAAACATCGACCCATTCCAATTGATCATCTCTCCCACCTTTTTTCTCAGTATCTTTTTGAAAGATTATTTCTTATTTTTCATTATTTTCATTTCATGCGTTATCTTCTTTGACCATCTCTTAGTTAAGAGTGTTGGTTTTCCTTGTCTTAAAAGCTTTTCAATACCTTGGGAGCCACTAAATATCACAGTTAGTATCTGTTCATCCAATAGAAAGTGGCTGCATCTGTAGGAAGCAGCATTCTGAATTTTGCTGAGTCTTGATGAAATGTTCTAGGTTGTTTAATTTGCAAACAAACGTTTTCATCTACCTTGAAAGGCCTACCTGACAGAGCTGCAGCATTAGCTCAGTGAAAATAGGGCCATTTTTGCAAATGTTCCTTTTGTAGTTCTTCCCGGTTTATCACCAGGTGACAAAATTATGCACTTACGTGGGGAAGTAGCTTAAATATGGTGCCAGCTGTGGCATATGACTGCCTCGGGCAGTTAGAAATATTT
>SJYX01023992.1:143706-165296 GCA_006410675.1 Oreotragus oreotragus
GACTGAACTGAACTGATGTTGTTGTTTAGTTGCTAAGTTGTGTCTGCCCCTTTTGAGACTCCATGGACTGTAGCCTACCAGGCTCCTCTGTGCATGGGATTTCCCAGGCGAAAATACTGGAATGGGTTGCTGCTTCCTTCTCCAGGGGATCTTCCCAACCCAGGGATCACACTGGAGTTTCCTGCATGGGCAGGCAGATTCTTTACCATCTGAGTCACCAGGGAAGCCCATGGGGAAGTAGAAGGCACATTAAATTGAAAACCCTCTTCCCTAAAGAATATTCTCTGTTTCAATAAGGTTACAATGAAAGTAATAGTGAAATATTCCCACTACATTTAGAAACCTCTTAAAAGAAAGTCATACTAAACTTAAGTGAATGTGGACTTCCCTAGCAATCAAGTGATTAAGACTCTGTACTGCCAATGCAGGGATCATGGGTTTGATCCCAACCCTGTTCAGGGAAGATCCCACCTGCCATCTGGCAGGAAAAAAAAAAAACAAAAACAAAAACAAAAAACAAAAAACTTAAGTGACTGTGTCCATAATTTTCACTAATTAGAAACAGTTACATCTCCTTAGGAGCAATGGAAATGCATCAGTCAAACTTGAGGGAACATCACTGCTATGGTTAGTATTGCTTACTCTTTATAATTAGTGTTAAGCAGTCTTACAGATTGCTATCACTCTGCATTTTCTATAAAATATGGTTAATTGGGGCTTCCCTCATAGCTCAGTTGGTAAAGAATCTGCCTGCAGTGCAGGAGACCCAGGTTGGATCCTTGGGTCAAGAAGGTCCCCTGGAGAAGGAAATGGCTACCCACTTCAGCATTCTTGCCTGGAAAATCCCATGGATAGAGGAGTCTGGTGGGCTGCAGTGCTTGGGGTCACAAATAGTCAGGCACAGCTGAGGGACTAACACTTCACTTCATGGTTAATGGTGATAATCTCTCTTCCAAACAGTACATAAGATTTATCATCTGGGTATTCCTCTGATCTCCACTTACAACATACCAGCCTCTGCCATCACTGTTGCCACCCTCAGAATCTCATAGTTCATGGGGGGAAAGCATGGATGCAACAGACAGTAACATGTTCATCGTCTCATCACTAAACATGCCAATCTCTCTGCATCTGACCTGCATTCTTTCCATTCCTTCTCTGGAAGACACATCCTGGCTCTGCTCAGATGGAGGCTCTGATTGCCAGCTGATTGGCTGTCTTCATTTTAGCCTTAGTTCTCCACCCAACTTCCCTGGTGGCTTAGACGGTAAAGAGTCTGCCTACAATCTGGGAGACCCAGGTTCAATCCCTGGGTTGGGAAGATACCCTGGAGAAGGAAATGGCAACCCCCTCCAGTATTCTTGCCTGGAAGATCCCATGGATGGAGGAGCCTGGTGGGATACAGTCCATGGGGTCACAAAGAGTCAGACATGACTGAGCGACTTCACTTTCTTTCACTTTCTCCACCCAATACAGCTCTTGGGGACATCACTCTAGCAATTATCCCCCTCTCTTTGGCATCTTCATTTATTCTCTTTCAACTGGAATATTCCATGAGCACACAAATTGCACTAAGGTTTCTTTCTTAGCAAACTCATTTCTGGTCTTCTCATCCCTTCCTTCTTGACCACTACCTTTCTCTGCTCCATTTTTTTTTTCAGTAAAATTAATCAAAAGAGTGGTCTGCTGGTAGTTGCATTTCATTGTCTCCCATTCACTCTTCTGTAATCAGGTTTCAGTTCCCTCTCCTCCACTGAACTGCTTGTACCAAGACTACCAGTGTTGTCTTTTTAGCAGCCCATATCATTTGGTAGGAGTCTATACCAATACCTTTAACTGTCTTCTCTTGATTGAATTTAAAAAAAAAAAAAAAGATTTCTGTGACAGTGCACTCTTCTGGTTTCCCACTGAGCTCATTACTTAATTAAATGTCACTCTGTGACACACCTACACCAAAGGGTCTTTCCTGGATTCTTTTCTTCGGCAAGACCTCTGGAAGACAGGCTACCCCAGCCTTGGTCTTGAGCTGTGTTCTTTCTCCCTTTATTCTCTCTCTGGAGATGATGCCAGTCAGTCCTGCAGTATTAGTATTTATCCACTGAAGAGCCAGCTGATTGGAAAAGACCCTGATGCTGGCAAAGACTGGAGGCAAAAGGAGAGGAGGTGACAGAGAATAAGACGGTTAGACAGCATCTCCAGCTTAATGGACATCAATCTGAGCAAATTCTGGGAGATAGTGAAGGACGGGGAAGCCTGGCGCGCTGCAGTCCATGCGGTCACAAAGAACTAGATATGATTTAGTGACTGAACAACAGCAACATCCATTGAAGACTGCAAAATTTATAATTCTCAAACTTCTTTCCTTCAACTCCAGACAAAGCCCAATAGCATTTCTAATATCACTGCATAAGAACATCTGGCTTCTTTGCACAAAACTGTTCTTTTCACTGACCCCCATTTCCTATTGTACTCTACAAGCTTCCTCACTGATAAAGTTAAAAACTGAGGACTGAACTCTTCCCTTATCTCCAGATAAGGGAACCATATCCACTGGATTTGCTTCTCAAGTATGTTTTAAATTGTTCCTCTCTCTATCTCTACTACCATCACCTTAGTCTAAGTCACATTCATGTTGCTTCCACCAACTGCCCAGTCCTTCTAAAGAGCTTCTTGCCACTCCACCCATCTTCCCTTTAAAATCTATTCTTCCATCAGCCTGTGATTTTTTTTTTAACAATCATCAGATCAGCTCACTGAGCTACTTAAACTTTTCAGTGCCTTTCCAGTGCTCTTTGAATGACAACATCCCTTCCATGGCTTCCCAAACACGTCCCAAATTACTTCTCTCACTTCATGTCCTACTAGTCACCATATCACTTACTGTGCTTGAGCAAAAACTGGTCTTCCTTCTGCTCCTCAAACACACCCAGCTTGTTACTACATGGGGCAGCTGAATTTTCTCATCCCTTCACCCTAAAATATCTGCCAGATGTTAACATAGTGACTCCTTCTGCCTGTTCAGTTTCCAACTCCCGTCACCTTGTGAAAAAAGCTTTCTGTGTCTCTCCTCTTAAATGCTGCACACCCCATCACACTGAGCACGCACTCCCACACTGCCCTTTTTATTTTTATCTATTAATCACTAACGGAAATGATTTTATTTAGTTTGTTACCCAGTAGTTTATTATCCTTTTCCCTCGTTGAGATGGTAAGCTTCCTGAGAAGGCAGGGAGCTTTTCTGCCATGTTCAGAACTATACTCCAGCACATTAGGAGAGTATCTGGCATAAAGTAAGTACAAAAAAACAAAATACAATTGAATGAGTGATTGGATGAATAACAATGTTTTGCATAATGGTTATCTAAAGTGATATGCTCTGTGCCAAGACATCCGTACAGTGTATCCAGGACCAGCTGGGATTTTGCTGTTGTCATCGTATAGCAACAGCATACAGGCATTTCTGAATTGATACAAACTCGACTTTGCCACGTTGCTTCTCTGGCAGTTCCCAATAATGAATCTACTGTTTTTTAGGAACTGTTTCAGTGATGAGGAGAGCCATAGGGTTGTAGTGTCCCAAAAGAAGTGTGATTTATTTGTATTTTGATTTATATGAACTTAATCAAATCACTCGGGGAAGGCAATGGCACCCCACCCCAGTACTCTTGCCTGGAAAATCCAATGGACGGAGGAGCCTGGTGGGCTGCAGTCCATGGGGTCGCTAACAGTCGGACAGACTGAGCGACTTCACTTTCACTTTTCTCTTTCATGCATTGGAGAAGGAAATGGCAACCCACTCCAGTATTCTTGCCTGGAGAATCCCAGGGACGGGGGAGCCTGGTGGGCTGCCGTCTATGGGGTCACACAGAGTCGGACATGACTGAAGTGACTTAGCAGCAGCAGCAGCAATCAAATCACTCTTTTATAATAGGCTTCTGAAACCTGTTCCTTTTCCAATATTCTCCATCTTAGTAAATGACACCGCCATTCACTTAGCCGCTCAAGCAGGAAATGTGGAAAATATTCTTATTCCTTCCTCTTATTCCTCTTATTCACTCCACCACCACCCAATCCATCACCAAGTTCTATTCAGTCTACTTTTAAATATATTTTGAAAATATATGCTTTCTTCATATCTATTACCATCATATCTAAGTCATCATTTTATTTTCCTTGAACCATTAGCAATGTCCTGACTTTCATTCATATTCCTACAAAACCCATTCTCCATACAGTAATAGCAGTCGCCCCACTGACACTCTTAGTTACTTCCATAACTGGAGCTTTTCCCCAGTTGGAGGCCTTTGCCCATGGTGCGTTATCTGTCTAGAAAGCTTCGGGTATTAGTTATACTATAGTGGATGCTCTAGTGTGCTGCTTTGATTCCTCTTTAGAACTGAGGGTTTTGCCTGTGTTGGTGGGAATGAATGAGTCTCTAACCAGACATTATTCTCATTTGAGAAGAGCAGTCTTGCCCGAGATGATCTCTCTTGAGATCATCCCCATACCCAATGCCTGGGAAGGTATTTGGTGGTGGTGGATACTGCAGAAAGGCCAAGCCAGCCCCAATTGCTTCAAAGCAGGGACAACTCAGAAGAACCTCCTCAGCTCCAGAGCCCTCCATTGGAGTGGCTAAGCCTCCACTGCAACTGCATCACAGGTCAGCCTCTGCCCATGGTTCTGCTTCCCTCATCCTTCATCATGTCATCTTCAAATCAACCTCTTGACCTCAAATCTCAAGAGTTTATTTCCCAGGACCCCAGTCGATGACAACATCTACTCAAAATGCTCTTCTCTAGGAACTTCGCTAGAGAGCGAAGACTTTCCTGATGGTCCAGTGGTTAAGAATCTGCTTTGCAAGTCAAGGGATGTAAGTTCAATCTCTGATTGAGGAACTGAGATATAATGTGCCAATTAGCAATTAAGCCAAGGAGCCACAACTGGAGAAGCCCATACACCAGTGCAGTAAAAAAAAAAAAAAAAGTTCTTCTCTAACACTTGTAACCATTTCCCACTCCCTCTAGTAAAATACCCCATTTCCCTCTAGCTCCACCCTGTCATTATTTTCCCTCATAAACCCTAATTCACAAATTTGAAATTCTGCCCACAGGGGCAAGAACCACCTCTATTACAGTGCTTGCTATATGTGGTGAGAATCCTGTGGACAGAGGAGCCTGGTGGGCTGCTGCCATGGGCAGAGTTGGACATAACTGAAGCGACTTAGCATGCATGCATGCATTCACAAACCACACCTTTTTTCATGGTAGACATCAGTAAATCACTCTGTGTTGGTTTCATCTCTGATCTCCAGATTCTTTGAGAATGCCATGGGACCACTGACACTCTTGAGCAAGAGGGTGATCATAGCTGTGATATTTCAAAGACAAGTACTGGGTTGGCCAAAAAGTTCATTTGGGTTTTGGAAATGAAAAAAATCTTATGGAATAAACCTGGACAAACTTTTTGGCCAACCTAATAGAACATAACAAAGTTGGGCTTGCTTGACTGTTGCAAAGTAGTCAGCTTAATAAAGATATTTTCTTCCCATTTTCATAAGTAGTGCAAAGATTTAAGACAATAAAAGACTAAAAGTTATATATGAAAGAGACCCCAACAAAAAAAAGAATATATTTCATTTTTCAAAATGCTTCATGGCTGTGGGCCATAATCACATAGGTTCTTTTTAATACATGTTCGTGCTTCTTTGGATTAGAACATATATAGTAGTATCTACAGAGAAAAAAAATCTAGAATCCAATTTTGTCAAAATTCAAGCTCCCAAGACACAGGTGAATTTTGTCTCTTACATTTCTGAATTTAGACCATACAATCCTAAGCAGAGGGGAAAATATTTCCATTTCAGCTTATTAAAAAGAGAGGAAACAAAACAAAACAAAACAAAACAAAGAATCTCCCACTCACCAGAGAAATGAAATAAAAATACTTAGTGTATGTCTTCTCAGATTTCAGTTACCAAGGTAATATTCTTGCTGAGCAGAGTGACTTTATTCCTGACCCTGATCTAAGCCTTAAACATAGCCCACAGCTTTTGGTGAATCACATTTAAAAAGTTTTCCAAGGTAATTATTATGAAAAGTCCATTTTAGGAGTCATCCTAAAGAACAAAAATATCATATTAGGATAATAACTTGACTCTTTTTTTCTTCTTTAGATAATTTCACAGAGTAAAGGTCTTTGGGTCTACTTTTTTATAATTATCACGTAATCACTGGAACTATGAATAGCATTGTCTATTTAAGTATTTCAAATGTCTTATCCTCATTAAGTTTAATCAACTGAAATTTTTAGGCCTTGACTCTCAGCTTGAAATATGCTTCCAACATCTGTAACTGAATAAATGTCTATGTGTGCCCGTGTGTAAATGGTTTAAGTAGATTTTCTGTGAGTCACACATATCTTGAAAATAAAATGGAAACTGGTGATTTCACTTGTGATAACTTCTAAATAATGATGACAATTTAAGCAAGTAAACTCAAACTCTTAAAAAATTAGAAAGCACTAACATTTGAATAAACATAAGCTATTGTCAAATAAAAAGAATGAAATTCAAAATATGAGAATCACAAAGGGCTGATAATTTCTTGTCTAACAAAACTTATTAGCAAGAAACCATTATTTTTTTCCAGTTTTCCCTTTAGAAACAATATAGTTCAAAGAATTCTAGAATTAATCCTAAAATTAGTGCTCTCAGTTTAGTAATGCTTTCCAGTTGCCAAGAAAAAGAATTACTTAACAATTAGTTTTCACAAAATCCAATTAATCAATTGCTCATGAAAAAGAATAAATAAACTTCACACATGCCAGGAAAAGATATAGAGTTAAATGAAAATCTGAAGTGATCACTTCGTTTAACACTATATTAATTTCTAACATTTTACTGCTGAAAGTATATTTTAAAAAACTATTTATAATGTTGACATACACACAAAAACACAAAAAGGAAAAAGTACATCCCTTGCCCCCAGTTAAGTAAGGCTAATACATAGGATGAACCACTGGATCAAAAATACTTCATGGCTGTGGGCCAGAAACACAGAGGTTCTTTGCAATACATTTTAGATCAGTGGTTCATGCTCCTTTGGATTAGAACATATGTAGTAGTATCTACAAAGAAAGAAATCTGGAAGATTATAAGCTAAAATTTTAATAGTGATTATTACCACAGACCTGAACTTTCTACTGTATCACCAAATAATTTATATTTTTATAATAAACATTTTTGCAAGCAGGAAAATAATAAAGAAATGTTTTTGTTTTGTTTTATTTTTTATCAAAATGGGTAATCAGAACTGGGCAATCTGGGGAAATGTATGGCTTAGTATGTCGTGTTAAGTGAAATTTTCTATTCAGGATTTCTTTTTTTTTTTATACAAAGAGTATGTGTGTGATTTTACAGTATCTGAATTAAGGTTTCATTAAGATCTCATTTTCATCAAAGATACATTCATCTGAAGAAAAACCTGCCAACCAAAAGGAAAATCCTTAAATCACAAGATATCACTGCCAAAGTCAAAGAGCATATGTGTAGTGTGTATTCTCTAGCCAAGCTGAAACTAATCCAAGTTGTGTTCTTTGTCATATCATGGGGGAAAAAATCCAGAAAACTTGAAATGTAAAGATGTTCTCTAATTTTCCTATTTCTTCTGGCATAAAATCAGAGGTGCCCTGCCAATCCTCTCCCATATCAGCAGCAGTAGTAATAAACCTAGTTACAAAATTGGTAAATTAGGGGTGACTATTACCATCTTAAGAGTCAGCACTTACAAAAAAGAATGTTCTGTAGGGTTCAAATCTTAGAAAGATGAGCATTTCCCTTAAAGGCCTAATTTGTTTGACTAAGACTGTAATTAGTTACAACTTTTTAGGGAGATATACTTTATATGATGCAAAGTACACTTATAAAACATATTTAGAGTTGGAAAATATATTTCTGCTGTTTTCTTTTGACATTAGATGTTACAAGGAAAGGTGGCTCGGTGGTAAGGAATCCACCTGCCTGTTCAGGAGCCATAAGAGACGCAAGTTTGACCCCTGGTTTGGGAAGATCTCCTGGAAGAGGAAATGGCAACCCATTCCAGTATTCTTACCTGGGAAATCCCATGGACAGAGGAGCCTGGCGAGCTACAGTCTATGGAGTCACAAAAGAGTCAGACATGACCGAGAGACTGAGCATGCATGCATGTTACAGAGGAAATTATAATAAAAGCCTCCATTATCAGTAGTAATGGTGGAGATAGCTTGAAAACATGTGAAATATTCATTCACTTATTCACGCATTCATTTAGCAAATATTAGTTCAATATTACCCTATATATTCTAGGCACTGCTGTGGACAACAAGCAGAAAAAAACCTACAAGGACCTCAGATGAGCAGATGTAAGTCAAGCTTTACAGAAGGACTGGAATGACCATATGACCCAACAATCTAATTCCTGGGCATATACCTGGAGAAAAGCATATTCAAAAAGGCACATACACCCCATGTTCTCTGCAGCACTATTTACAATAGCCAGGTCATGGAAGCCATCTAAACGTCTATCAACAGAGGAATAAATAAAGAAGGTGTGGTACATAGACACAACGGAATGTTCGAAAGGTATGAAATTGTGCCATTTGCAGAGACATGGATGGATCTAGAGACTGTAATACAGACTGAAGTAAGTCACAATGAGAAAAACAGATATCATATAATATATGTGGAGTCTAGAAAAATGGTACAGATGAACTTATTTGCAAAGCAGAAATAGAGACACAGATGTAGAGAACAAACATATGGATATGGAGTGGGAGAAGAGAGGGGGTGAATTAGGGGATTGGGATTGACACGTATATACTACTATGTATAAAATAGTGGCTCAGTGATAAAGAATTCACATATACTGCAGGAGACCTAGGTATAAAACAGATAACTAATGAGAACCTACTGTCCAACAGAGGGAACTGTGCTCAGTACTCTGGTGACACAAATGGGAAGGAAGTCCCAAAAAGAGGCAATAAATGTATACATATAACTGACTCATTTTACTGTAGAGCAGAAGTTAACACAATATTGTAAAGCAATTATACTCTAATAAAGATTAAAAATAAAAAAAAAGAATGAATGATGATTCACCAAATGGGAAAAGGGGTATTGCAGCAGTTGTTCAAGATGCCCAAAGGTGAGGAATCATGAAGTTTCAACCCTTATACAAGGAGCTGTACATAGGTTGAACCTAAATATGCTATGAGTAGAAGTCGCTATTTTGTAGCTCAAAATGATAGCATACCCATAACTTTAAAAGGCTCATCTTCCTAGCTGGAAATGACTCAAGCGGAGTGTGTACCATGAGGAAAAAGGCAGAAGAAGGAGCTGGAGGTGTAGGCAGGAACTATTATGCTGAGCCTTGTCTTATGAACTTGGACTGAACTGTCAACATCGGTGCTTCTCAGACTTTAGTGTTAGTTGTTCAGTCATGTCCGACTCGTTGCAACCCATGGACCACAGCCCACCAGGCTCTCTGTCCATGGAATTCTCCAGGCAAGAATACTGGCGTGCATTGCCATTTCCTTCTCCAGGGGATCTTCCCTGACCCGGGAATTGAACCCTGGTCTCCTGCATTGCAGGCGGATTCTTTACTGATTGAGCCACCAGGGAAGCCCATGGATGGGACAACTCTACACTCTTTACAAGCTCTTCCTGTGGAAGCATACAAGGAGGTCTTCAATTCGAATTTTTTTAAAACAAGCCCAAAATGACAGTAACAGACTAGTGTCTTTGAATGGTACCAGTAACGGACTGCCTGCAGTCCAATTTCATGATTCTCTGCTACAGTTAAATCTTAGCCCATAAAATGAATATAGCAATTTATACTTTAAAACTGGCCTAGTGATCTATTCCAAGGAAGCTGCTACTAATTATAGCTCAATGTTCTTGGAAAGAAAATATGACATAAGCATAAATTTACCTAGGAAAAAAAACAAATGCACAGATGTTTCTGTAGCCTGCATTTAGTGCTGCTGAGTGTGCTCTCAGCAAAGATGAATGCTCCTCAGAGTCACATAAAGTACCTTTATATTATGTGTACTGTACACTGAGTTTAGGTTGCCTAAATGGTTTTCAGTTACTCAACAGATATTATAAATATGCCAAATGAGGAAACTTTATGTTACTGTTTTCTAACTTTGGTTGAACAGTCATAACATTAAAACAATACCATCATGCTTCTACAAACTGAACTTAAATATCATCTTCCATGAAGTTCCAGAACACGACCATGTCCAGGAAAGACCTAGAGCGAGGCAGGTATGGATGAACACCTGTTACCACATAAGTCTGGTGGTTGGGGTCAATCAAGTTGGACAAAGGATTAACAAGCCTCTTAATCAAAGCAGTAGGTACCGAGAGGTAGTGCCAAGGTGAAGGTTGATAATTTTGGCTTTTCAGTATTCTGGATTTTTTATTTTTTATTTATTTATTTTTTATTTTTTTTTTTAAATAATTTTTTTTTGGTATTTATTTATTTTTTTACACGAACTCCCCAGGTATAAAATTGGAAATTTAGATTGATTGTCCAAGTCCTAGGTTTTATGATGTAAAGCTGGGAAGAAAAATGTAGTAGTATAGTAGTATAAAGGAATTTTGCTATCTATTTTTGCTATTGTTTAATTTTTTTTTAATTCAACAATGTACTTTCACCATCACAAATATCTTTAAAAGTGCATAGAATTTTTACAGACTTGGGAATCACTAGCTGATAACTCTTCAAGGAAGGCCTAGCTTGTGAACTGAAAAAGAAGTGGAGAACAAAGCACACCTTGGGCTAGTTTCTTGATGTTGTTGATATTGCAGTCCTGCCTAAAATGACTTTCAAGGGAGCATGACTTCTGTATGCCCAAAGATAGTGAAGTGAAAGTCATTCAGTCATGTCCAACTCTTGGCAACACCATGTACTATATAGTCCATGGAATTCTCCAGGCCAGAGTATTGGAGTGCGTAGCCTATCCCTTCTCCAGTGGATGTTCCTGACCCAGGAATTGAACCAGGATTTCCTGCACTGCAGGCAGATCCTTTACCAACTGAACTATCAGGGAAGCCTAAAGATAGCTGCAGTGATAATCTTCATTCCACATGCTTGTCTCAACTGTGATCCTGACACTCCACCAATAAGAGGCAGAGTCTAATCCCTCTCCTCTAGTATCTGGGCTGGCCTTAGTGACTTGTTTAATAAGTAGAATGTGACAGAGGTGATTGGGATTTGAGGGACTGGAGTAGAGAAAACCTCAAAGTTTCTACCTGGGTCTCCTAACATTTGCTCCTGGGAGACTCTTCCTCAGAACCAAGATGCTAGGCTGTGAGAAGGCCAAGCCCTACTGAGGGCCTGATATAGAGACTCTGGTTGACAGCCCCAACCCACAACCAGGATTAACCCTGCCCACATTCTCCTTTCATTCTGCAAGCTTTTGAAAAGCTCTAAGGAACAGCTCTCATCTTCTGGTCAATTAAATAAGAATCTTAGCGTGAAGGGCTCATGCAACAGTGTTTATAAAATGATATCCAGGTGATTGTAATCTGCAGCCAGGATGGAAAGCCATGGACTAATAGCATGGTACAACCCTCAAAGGAAAATAAGCAACCTCTTTCTAGTCTCTCTGGGCCCTCAAACCCGAAAAGCGATATAATACTCAAGCAGATATTAGGAAATTGTACACATAATTACCCTATTCCTGAATTAAATAATCTAGAAGATAGGATTTAGGTAGCATTCGTTAAAAAAACAAATGCACAGATGTTTCTGTAGCCTGCATTTAGTGCTGCTGAGTGTGCTCTCAGCAAAGATGAATGCTCCTCAGAGTCACATAAAGTACCTTTATATTATGTGTACTGTACACTGAGTTTAGGTTGCCTAAATGGTTTTCAGTTACTCAACAGATATTATAAATATGCCAAATGAGGAAACTTTATGTTACTGTTTTCTAACTTTGGTTGAACAGTCATAACATTAAAACAATACCATCATGCTTCTACAAACTGAACTTAAATATCATCTTCCATGAAGTTCCAGAACACGACCATGTCCAGGAAAGACCTAGAGCGAGGCAGGTATGGATGAACACCTGTTACCACATAAGTCTGGTGGTTGGGGTCAATCAAGTTGGACAAAGGATTAACAAGCCTCTTAATCAAAGCAGTAGGTACCGAGAGGTAGTGCCAAGGTGAAGGTTGATAATTTTGGCTTTTCAGTATTCTGGATTTTTTAATACACAGGTATAAAATTGGAAATTTAGATTGATTGTCCAAGTCCTAGGTTTTATGATGTAAAGCTGGGAAGAAAAATGTAGTAGTATAGTAGTATAAAGGAATTTTGCTATCTATTTTTGCTATTGTTTAATTTTTTTTTAATTCAACAATGTACTTTCACCATCACAAATATCTTTAAAAGTGCATAGAATTTTTACAGACTTGGGAATCACTAGCTGATAACTCTTCAAGGAAGGCCTAGCTTGTGAACTGAAAAAGAAGTGGAGAACAAAGCACACCTTGGGCTAGTTTCTTGATGTTGTTGATATTGCAGTCCTGCCTAAAATGACTTTCAAGGGAGCATGACTTCTGTATGCCCAAAGATAGTGAAGTGAAAGTCATTCAGTCATGTCCAACTCTTGGCAACACCATGTACTATATAGTCCATGGAATTCTCCAGGCCAGAGTATTGGAGTGCGTAGCCTATCCCTTCTCCAGTGGATGTTCCTGACCCAGGAATTGAACCAGGATTTCCTGCACTGCAGGCAGATCCTTTACCAACTGAACTATCAGGGAAGCCTAAAGATAGCTGCAGTGATAATCTTCATTCCACATGCTTGTCTCAACTGTGATCCTGACACTCCACCAATAAGAGGCAGAGTCTAATCCCTCTCCTCTAGTATCTGGGCTGGCCTTAGTGACTTGTTTAATAAGTAGAATGTGACAGAGGTGATTGGGATTTGAGGGACTGGAGTAGAGAAAACCTCAAAGTTTCTACCTGGGTCTCCTAACATTTGCTCCTGGGAGACTCTTCCTCAGAACCAAGATGCTAGGCTGTGAGAAGGCCAAGCCCTACTGAGGGCCTGATATAGAGACTCTGGTTGACAGCCCCAACCCACAACCAGGATTAACCCTGCCCACATTCTCCTTTCATTCTGCAAGCTTTTGAAAAGCTCTAAGGAACAGCTCTCATCTTCTGGTCAATTAAATAAGAATCTTAGCGTGAAGGGCTCATGCAACAGTGTTTATAAAATGATATCCAGGTGATTGTAATCTGCAGCCAGGATGGAAAGCCATGGACTAATAGCATGGTACAACCCTCAAAGGAAAATAAGCAACCTCTTTCTAGTCTCTCTGGGCCCTCAAACCCGAAAAGCGATATAATACTCAAGCAGATATTAGGAAATTGTACACATAATTACCCTATTCCTGAATTAAATAATCTAGAAGATAGGATTTAGGTAGCATTCGTGTCATGTATCTTTTGTTTGCTTTGCTCATCTAATTAATAAACCTATTATATGCAATATTGCAACTATAAATATAATAGGAGAACTCCAAGAAGGATACCATTTCTTCCAGCAGACTGCTCATCAGTGAATAATCTAGTGGGGAGAAATGCTTGTGAATAAATATTTATAACATTAAACAAAAAATACAGTAATTGAAGTAAGTAGTTCACAGCAGAAGCAATTATCTTTCAGGGAAGGTTTCAAGGGTTTGCATCCAGTATAGTTTTGCAAATGGCTTTAGTGGTCTGTGGTCACCATCTTGAAATTCTTTCTTTTAAAAACATATATTTATTTGGCTGTGCCAAGACCTTAGTTGCGGCATGCGGGATCCAGTTTCCTGACCAAGGATCGAACCCTGGCCCTGGGCATTAAGAGTGTGTAGTCTTAGCCACTGGACCACCAGGGAAGCTCCCTCATCTTAAAATTCTTACTCACTTTATTTTTGAGTTTGTGCTGTGTAAGTGAAATTCAATGGGCCAGTGGAGTGGCACCAGAGTTTGGAACTTTAATTCACATAGTGTCCTGCATCCCCTGAAGGTTCTCAGCCTCTTTCTCCCAGACCAGCCTCTGCTCCACTGTGGGCTGCTACTGCTCTCTCTCTGGGGTGAGGGAGTAATTGGCCAGGTTGACCCCCCGGTAGGAAACCTGAGTATTGTTGCAGGGAGGCAGGTCAGGTATACCCCAGTACTCAGGTAGCCTGCCAACTCCATGATGTACTCAGGAGCCCATCTGGCAAGAATCTATTACCCACCTCCTGAGCCACCTCTTGCCCACCCCTAATCCAGTATCCAGTGCTAGAGGGTGCAATCCTTGGAAGTCACCTGGCCACTAGACTGAGGGGGAAAGACTGACTTCCTCACCTCCAGATGGGACCAGGTGTCTTTTTTTTGGGCGGGGAGGGCACTTAGCTCCACAAATTATATGCCTAGACCTAGTTACCTTTGCTTCAGAAGAAGTGATGCTTATAGCAACACTGTGTGAGAAATTACTGAAGTACAGAACCAGGCAAGTCTATCTGCAGCATTTTGTTTCAATAACGTATGTATGATGTGTTAAACAGTAACATAAAATTGGACTAATCACTCAACCACATTTCTCAACAGAGGTGACAAACAAAGCTGATGTGCATTAACTGGATGGCAGACAAGGGATGAGAAATTACAAGTCAGGTGGGAGAATGATGAAAGAGAAATAACTTCTATTTGGAAACTCCCCAATTTATTTCAGGTGGGATTTTGACCTTTAACTTTTTGCAGACTGAATAAAAAGAAATAATCTCCAGGCAAAGAATAAGTGAACAGACTGGAATAATGGTTTTAGAAGGTCTAAAATAACCCACAAGTCATTAAAAAAAGAATCTTGTGATTTAAAAAGCTGTTTATTAGAGTTGGAAATTGGCATCTAATTTCTGGTTTTAAGAATACCCATCTTATCACAAATGACCCAGTTACATAAAGATCCCCAAGATAAGCATTTGCCATGATCAAAGATCAATAAGAAATTTGATATAACAACTAAAGTGAGGTTGATCTTTGATAAGAGAATGTCTTAAATATTTGAAAGTCTTTATATGACTTATTAGGATAAAATTTTATGCTATAGAACTCTGATCATCTTTGGAAATGTTTCAAGACTCTCTGTGACTTGAAGATAACTCATCACAAGACAGTTTCACTTACCAAGGCAGTGTTAAATTAAGGTTTCAGCATACCAAAATATTTTATTAACATTGTATCACAGAACTTGGGGATTGGATGATTTTTTTTTTTTCAAATTCTCTTGACAAGTTCCCACTTTTAAAATGGTTGCCACTTGTGGTATTATTTTGGAAAGGAAAATACAGTAGGAAAAAAGTTAAGAAACATAAGTTACATTTTTCTCAGTATCACAGCCAATAAACTGTCTCTAAAACAGACTGGGAGGCATTCTGAAGTGCTACTAAAGCAGGAGGCAGTGGAACATGAGAAGCCATACAAAGATGCTGAAACACTCGAAAGGAAGAGAGACCATTCATTGCCCTTCTCACTTTCTCACTCTTCAATGTGAACAGCAAGTAAAGAAAGACAGATGCCTTCTGAGACACATTTCCTAATGCGTAACAGAAGACTATCAGTCCCTAAGCAAAGAGATGTTTGCCCTTGTCTTTGATTAATTGGCTTATGGATCCTGGGAGGGTAACCTGTATATTCAAGGACTGTGCAGGACCACAGAAGAGAGGATGGAGAGGTTCAGAGAATATGTGATTCAAAAAAATCAAAGAGACTCAAAGGTCTTCCCCTGAATCTGATAGCAAGTAACAGAATGGGAATTTGGGAAACTGAAAGACGTTTCCAAGATTATTTTCTCTATCCAGTGACACTAATATAGCATCCTTTAACCTGCCTAATTGCTTTCCCTAAAAACCAGAGCCAGAATAATAAAAGTCTTTACAAACCCTTTATCAGTGCCAACTCTTACCATGGAAAAAATATCACAACCTCATTAAGAACAGGCCACTTCTAATCAGCTGACATGCCTCCCCCTCATTCCAAGTCTTCCTTTATTGGAAGTGTAACACTTGAGAATATTGCATGGAGTTTCTGGTCTGCCTTAATATGTATTAACTGGATGGCTTTGGCCAAGGTGCCATGTTTTGTTAAACTAAAACCACCAGTGAATGTAAGTAAGATATACGAGTAGTTTATGTGCCACTCAGTAAAACAAAACAGAACTGCCACTTACCTTCATAAAATACATTAATAGTACAACAGTCCCATTTGAAAGATGGGAAAATGTGGGGAAAATGTATGCTATGGTCCGAATGTTTGTGTCCCATCAAAATGCACACTCGAAAACCTAATGCACCGGTGATGGTTTAAGGAGGCGGGACTTTTGGGAGGCTCTGCCCTCATAAATGGGATTAGTGTCCTTTTACAAGGGGGCTTGACAGATCTCCATTAACCCCTTCTGCCACCGGAGGAAACAGAAGTCAGCAGTCTGCAGGGCAGAAGAGAGAGCCTTCATCATGACCTGATCATGCTAGACCCTCACGTTGGACTTTCAGCCTCCAGAACTATGAGAAATAAATATTTATCGTTCACACAAGCCTAGCAACATGAATGGACTAAGACGACATATATCTCCACATTGATGAAATTGGATGTTAATGTTTCTAATTCACAGCTTCTTCACCTGTAGTCTGTGGCTAGGAGGAAATTTCAATTATTGAGAATTTAATAAGATGAAGCAGGCTGCACAACAGCTGGTATTTCTTAACACCTCAATCAGGTCTGTTACTATTTTTGTTATTTTTATTGCATCCAATCGGACCAAATCATTTAAAGGTAATGTAGAGTCAATACACACTATCTAATTGGTAATGTAGGATCAATACACAGTGACCACAACAGATGAGTAACAGGCTTGTGAAAATTTCTACTAGAAATTCAGCGAGGATACATAGCTTCTTCAGAAAGGCAGCGATGCAAGAGTGTCAGAATGCAGCGTCACACACAGAACCCTGAGAAGTACTTCCAACCACCGCATGGCTCTCCCACAGGGTCCTCTATTTAAACGATGCAACCAGCTGGGCCCCTCTCAGATAAGAGATCGGAGATGATCATAGCCAAATGTAGTATGACTGCAGGTCATGATTAATTTTGATCCTTTTTTTTTTTCCAATGGTACAATTATTCTCTGTGTGCCTTACATGAAACCCTTCTCTTTTCACTTGCATATCGGGTGAAAAGGGAACATGGGGAGTTGTTGAAAGTGCATTTACTTTTACAAAAGTTCTTGAAATTTTGGACTAGTGCTCAAATGAAATCAGCTAAGTGAATCTACACTGCAGGTACAAAGGAGAGATTCAGTGCTATTTTCCTGTGAGTGAAACACCAGAGGTTCAGCGCCTTTGAAATGTACTTGTAAGAAGTGTGATTGGCATCAGCTGTAAGGACAGAGTGACCAATATAGAAATAATGAGAAGGAGAGGCCTGCAGGCAGAAACTCCACGAAGAGTATGATGAGTATGTGCATGACTGAAGATCAATATGTTCAGAAGATGATGGGATGGGTTTCAATGAGGGAAAAAAAATTGATTCAGATAGCTCGAGTGCGTACAGAAAGACCCAGATGGACTGACAATCTAATACCTGCCAGCCCTGACATGCAGCAGAGACAAGGAAGGCTTCTGCTTTATACATCAGCTGCTTTCTAGTGCAGGGTAAAGGCAGGCTGTGGAGATGAATGAATAAATGGGCTATTATCTTTAGAACCAAGGACTCTGCATCCTCAAAACTGTTGTCAAACACACAAGTCAACTCTGCTAAAATTAGTTCTTAGGGGATGGTAAATTTGTCTGTGACCTATGGCATGAGTCTATAATGATTGAGTCCTAAAGATAAAGGTTAAGCTTACCACGTTTTTTATACCTTAAATATTCAAAATAATCTGTGCAAGATTCAAACTATGTCCATAGTCTTATCACTGTTATACTTTCTCCTTACTATTAAAGGTCTCTGGCCTTAATATGAAAAAGAGCTACATGTCAACTTCTTCTACTTTGAAATCATTTGAGGAGTAAGCAATGAACATGAAGACCTCCTTGAAAGGGAGGGATTCTTGATCCAAAGCTTGCAAAAGCTGGATGCTACTAGTACTGACCAGTGAAATGCCCAACTATTTAAAAGGAGAGAGCTGGTTATTTCCTTTTTTGATTTGTTTTTTTTAATCACATTCTCTCTAACTACACATTCTATACCTTAACAGATTTTCTGCTAAAATAAATCATCAGGAGCCTTCTGTCTTTTCCTTTCCCTCTATATTAGTATTTAGAAGATCTGGACCCCTAAAAATCATCGAGTAATAACATCTTGAGATTTATTTATTACCATTAATTACTTTCAAAACAAATCAACTACTTTCAAAAAGACTCTAAGTAAATTAGTTTAAATACTTCATAATTGCAATAACATATTAACATATTTACCATCTTCAAGCATGTTCTTATGATAGTGCATGATTCTACTCTAAATTTCTATTCTAAACATTTGAGGGAAGAGCTGTTTCAATTGTGCAAAATGGAAAAATACTGGTCTCTACTGGGATGATATGAAATATTCTTAACAAATGTACATGGTCCCTGACTTCATGGAGCTTAAAGTCTGGAGGTTGGTATAGACAAGTGTACCCACAACTATTGTTGTTCACTGACCAAGTCATGTCCGACTCTTCGCGACCCCATGGACTGCAGCACATCAAGCTTCCCTGTCCCTCACCATCTCCCAGAGTTTGCCCAAGTTAATGTCTGTTGAATTGGTGATGCCATTCAACCATCTCATCCTCTGTCACCCTCTTCTGTTTTCAAACTTTCCCAGCATCAGTCTATTTTCCAATGAGTTGGGTCTTTTCCAGTGAGTCGGCTCTTTGCATCAAGTGGTTGAAGGATTGAGGCTTCAGCTTCAGCATCAGTCCTTCCAAGAGTATTCAGGGTTGATTTCCTTTAAGACTGACTAGTTTGATCTTTTTGCTGTCCAAGGGACTTTCAAGAATCTTCTCCAGCACCACAGTTCAAAAGCATCAATTCAAAAGCATCAAAGAAGCACTCTGCCTTCTTAATTGTCTAGCTCGCACATCCATACATGACTACTAGAGAGACCATCACCTTGACTCTACCGATCTTTGTCAACAAAGTGGTATCTTTGCTTTTTAACACACAGTCTAGGTTTGTCATAGCTTTCCTGCCAAAAGCAATTGACTTCTAATTTCATGGCTGCAGTCATTATCATCCACAGTGATTTAAGAGCCCAAGGAGAGGAAATATGTCACTGCTTCCACATTTCCCCTTCTATTTGCCATGAAGTGATGGGACCAGATGCAACTTAAATACAGTATAAGAAATGCTGTGCTGGGGACATTCTTGTGGGCGATAATATATGGAAAGGGCACCTTAACTAGAATAGTGACTTAAAGAAGACTTCTCAGAAGTATTTTTAAAGTGAGGCTTGAACTAACTGTAAGAATGCAAGCTTCCAACTACCATTTGTGGTTTTTTGGTTTCCCAGATCTTTCACTGTACCAACTCTTCACTTCCCTATTACTTGAGGAAGAACTATTCTCAAAATTGTCAGTGTTCTAGATTTAACCTTTCCTAGTGTCTTATTCCTCACCATCTAAGCCAGTGTCTTATTCATGGCTCTTTTGGTTTAAAGTATTAAAATTCCCTCAACCTATTCTAAGCCTATTCTAAGACTTGGGGCATCCAAGTCTATGCCCCAAATAGTAATGCTGAAGAAGCTGAAGTTGAATGGTTCTATAAAGACCTACAAGACCTTATAGAACTAACACCCAAAAAAGATGTCCTTTTCATTTTAGGAGACTAGACGGCAAAAGCAGCAAGTCAAGAAGTACCTACAGTAGCAGGCAAATTTGGCCCTGGAGTACAGAATGAAGCAGGGCAAAGGCTAACAGAGTTTTACCAAGAGAACACACTGGTCATAGCAAACACCCTCTTCCAACAACACAAGAGAAGGCTCTACACATGGACATCACCAGATGGTCATACTGAAATCAGATTGATTATATTCTTTGCAGCCAAAGATGGAGAAGCCCTATACAGTCAGCAAAAACAAGACCAGGAGCTGATTGTGGCTCAGATATGAACTCCTTATTGCCAAATTCAGACTTAAATTGAAGACAATAGGGAAAAACCACTAGACCGTTTAGGTGTGACCTAAATCAAATCCCTACGAGTATACAGTGGAAGTGAGAAACAGATTCAAGGGATCAGATCTCATAGAGTGCGTGAAGAACTATGGATGGAGGTTCGGGACATTGTACAGGAGGCAGGGATTAAGACCGTCCTCAAGAACAAGAAACACAAAAAGGTAAAATGGTCGTCTGAGGACGCCTTACAAAGAGCTGAGAAAATAAGAGAAGTGAAAGGCAAAGGAGAAAAGGAAAGATACACACAATTGAATGCAGAGTTCCAAAGAATGGCAAGGAAAGATAAGAAAGTCTTCCTCAGAGGTCAGTGCAAAGAAATAGAGGAAAACAATAGAATGAAAAAGACTAGAGATCTCTTCAAGAAAATTAGAGATACCAAGGGAACATTTCATGCAAAGAGGGGCACAATAAAGAACAGAAATGGTATGGACGTAACAGAAGCAGCAGATATTAAGCAGTGGTGGCAAGAATACACAGAAGATCTATACAGAAAAGATCTTCATGACCTAGATAATCACAATGGTGTGATCACTCACCTAGAGCCAGATATCCTGGAATGTGAAGTCAAGTGGGCCTTAGGAAGCATAACTATCAACAAAGCTCATGGAGGTGATGGAATTGCAGTTGAGCTATTTCAAATCCTAAAAGATGATGCTGTGAAAGTGGTGCACTCAATATGCCAGCAAATTTGGAAAACAGCAGTGGCAACAGGACTGGAAAATGTCAGTTTTCATTTCAATCCCAAAGAAAGGCAATGCCAAAGAATGCTCAAACCACTGCATATTTGCACTCATCTTACATGCTATTATGGAGAAGGCAATGGCACCCCACTCCAGTACTCTTGCATGGAAAATCCCATGGATGGAGGAGCCTGGTAGGCTGCAGTCCATGGGGTCGCTAAGAGTCGGACATGACTGAGCAACTTCACTTTCACTTTTCACTTTCATGCATTGGAGAAGGAAATGGCAACCCACTCCAGTGCTCTTGCCTGGAGAATCCCAGGGATGGGGGAGCCTGGTGGGCTGCCATCTATGGGGTCACACAGAGTTGGACACAACTGAAGCAACTTAGCAGCAGCAGCACATGCTAATAAAGCAATGCTCAAAATTCTCCAAGCCAGGCTTCAGCAGTATGTGAACCATGAAATTCCAGATGTTCAAGCTGGATTTAGAAAAGGCAGAGGAGCCAGAGATCAAACTGCCAACATCTGTTGGATCATCGAGAAAGCAAGAGAGTTCTAGAGAAACACCTACTTCTGCTTTTTGACTAGGACTTCCCTGGTGGCTCCGAGGTTAAAGCATCTGCCTGCAATGTGGGAGACCTGGGTTCAATCCCTGGGTCAGGAAGATCCCCTGGAG
>SJYX01023992.1:167451-194114 GCA_006410675.1 Oreotragus oreotragus
ACTCAGTCGTGTCCGACTCTTTGTGACCCCGTGGACTGCAACCAACCAGGCTCCTCAGTCCATGGGATTCTCCAGGCAAGTATACTGGAGTGGGTTGCCATTTCCTTCTCCAGGGGATCTTCCCGACCCAGGGATTGAACCCAGGTCTCCCGCATTGGAGGCAGACGCTTTAACCTCTGAGCCACCGGGGAAGCAGAGTACTTCATAAGAAATGCTGAGCTGGATGAAGCACAAGCTGGAATCAAGATTGCTGGGAGAAATGTCAGTAACCTCAGATATGCAGATGACACCACCCTTATGGCAGAAAGTGAAGAAGAACTAAAGAGCCTCATGATGAACGTGAAAGAGGAGAGTGAAAAAGTTAGCTTAAAGCTCAACATTCAGAAAACAAAGATCATGGCATCTGGTCCCACCACTTCATGGCAAATAGTTGGGGAAACAGTGAAAGATTTTATTTTTGGGGGGGGGCTCCTAAATCACTACAAATGGTGACTGCAGCCATGAATTTAAAAGATGCTTGCTTCTTGGAAGAAAAGATATGACCAACCAAGACAGCATATTAAAAACCAGAGACATTACTTTGCCAACAAAGGTCTGTCTTGTCAAAGCTATGGTTTTTCCAGTAGTTGTGTATGGATGTGAGATTTGGACTATAAAGAAAGCTGAGCACCGAAGAATTGATGCTTTTGAAGTGTGGTGTTGGAGAAGACTCTTGAGAGTCCCTTGGACTCCAAGGAGATCCAACCAATCCATCCTAAAGGAAATCAGTCTTGAATATTCATTGGAAGACTGATGCTGAAGCTGAAACTCCAATACTTTGGCCACCTGATTCGAAGAACTGACTCATTGAAAAAGACCCTGATGCTGGGGAAGATTGAAGGCAGGAGGAAAAGAGTATGACAGAAGCTGAGATGGTTAGATGGCATCACGGACTCAAGAGACATGAGTCTAAATAAATACTGGGAGTTGGTGATGGACAGGGAGGCCTGGCATACTGCAGTCCATGGGGTCGCAAAGAGTCAGAGACGACTGAGAGACTGATCTGAATTGATTGTAAGCCAAGAAGAGAATGTGTGGGAAAGGTAACAATTAAACACAGAAAACCAGAGGAAGAGGGAAAACTTCAGATGTTTAAAGTAGAGAAAAGAAAGCCAACAGGAACATAGTGTTAGCATTTTCCTCCCTGACTCTCTGCTCCCCACCTCTCTTTCTCTCTCTCTCATCACTGGACTAATTCTCACTGCTGTGATGTACATATACATAGTTAAATAAATAAAACATTCAGAACCTATGTTTAAGTGTCCACATTTCTGATCATCCACAGAAATAAATGACACATTTCTCTGGCTCTCTGAGGAATTTCGAGAAAAATAGATTATGATTGACCTAGGTTGAGTCAGGTGCCCATTCCTTCTCTCTGAAAATATATTTCAGCCAATAGGGTGAGGTCACAGACCAGACAGGGTGTCCTGGGCTCACCCTAAAGGCAGACAAGCACGTCTGAAAGATGCTGTCAATTGGCACATACTTCAAATGTGTGTATTACATCTACCTCGTCAGGAACATCACTCTCTGTTCTTCCATGGCCTTTTCCTATCTTGTAACCATTTCAAGATGAACAAATCTAGGAATGTCTCTTCTCACCTTTAATGAGCATTCCATCTCTACCTCAGATTCCATTGCTGACTCTTTTGAACAAGTTGTCTTTATCTTGCCCTCACATTCTCTATCACACAATTCTCATGTTGGAAAAACAAAACTGTATTTGTTATCACAGAATACTTTTTTCTTATCCTAAAACTACCCCCCTCCCTGATGGTCCAGGCACTGTATTAGGATGGTTCTCCTTTCCCTCCTTCCTCTGCTCCCTCATCTTTTTCCTATTGCTCTAATATAGGCATGACTTAAAGCCTGGTCCTTGGCCCCATGTTCTTTTCCCTTAGGGGAAAAAAAGCCATCTAATCCAATGTTTTTAATTACCTAAATCTATGTATCTCAGCCCATGATTCCATCATCCTTAGTTCCTCCAAGCCAGTCATTCACTAACCCTGCTGATCCTTTCTCTGAAATGGCTTTTAGATGTTTTTCAATCCACATCCAGCACCTCAGTATAGATTTCTCATTATTGCACACCTGGTAACTGAAAGAGTCATCTTTCTGGTCTTTATGCTTTCATTTCTGTTATGATAGCTCTCAAAATAACTCTCTTAGCCAGTGTTATATCTACCTGTTTCTTTGGCCCAAGAATCCAAAACAACTTAATGTATATCAAAATAAAGCCAAACTCTAAAGAAAGCCTTGAAGCTATGTCTTATCTGTGTCACTTCATCATTTGATCTGCCCCAAACTGATTCCTCCTGCCACAGCAAGATCAGCTTCCAAGTGTGTCTATCAGTACACACCCTGTTCTTTCCTACGCCTGCTGCTTAGAGGCTAAATCTGTCTAATCATAACACCTTTTAAATTTCCTTCATCAATATAGATCCTTATTTTTTTCCCAAGAACTACCTTATTTTACCCTACCCTGATCATTTCCCAAGCACCCCCCTACATAATGTTCCTCATACCGTGTTGTTCACATACTGTTGTACAGACATGCTTAAATGTTTTTGTGTTTACTTGCTAAGTTGTATTCGACTCTTGCGACCCCATGAACTATAGCCCACCAGATTCCTCTGTTCGTGGGATTTTCCAGGCAACAATGCTATAGTGGCTTAAATTTCCTTCTCCAGGGGATCTTCCCAATCCAGGGATCAAACCTGTGTCTCCCATGTCCCCTGCATTGCAGGTGGATTCTTTAGCTGCTGAGCCATCTTCTTCCTCAGTTAAACTGAAAAACCATAAGTAAAAAAGGCATAGAGTCAGACATGAGATAGACAAATGGTTGTAAATAGACAGCCTGTAGACTTAAATGGTCCTACTGAGATCCCATATATGGTATAGTTTTAGAAAGCTATAGTTTCAAACATTTAAATATCAAGATATTTTACCTGAAACATCACTTTGAGGCTTATTTTAACATGGAAATACATTCCATGTTGGACAGAATAATTGCCACCTTACCAATTTTCTATTGTTTAGTCACTCAGTAATGTCTGACTCTTTTGTGACCCCATGGACTATAGGCTGCCAGGCTTCTCTGTCTGTGGGATTTTCCCAGGCAAGAATACTGGAATGGGTTGCCATTATCTCCTCCAGGGGATTTTCCAAGCCCAGTCTTCTGCAGTGACAGATTCTTCACCAGTAGCCATCAGGGAAGCCCCAACCCCACAAATATCCATGCCCTGATCTCCAGTACCTGTGAATATATTATATAGAAAGCAGGAATCAAGGTTTCATATGGAGTTAAGGTTGCTAATAAATGGATGTTAAAGTAGATTATCTTGGATTATCCAGGTGGACCCAACACAAGCATATGTGTCCTTCAAATATGGGAAAGGAAAGAAAAAGAATCAGGGTCAGAGTGGTATAGGGTGAGAAAGGCTTGACTGGTCACTGGTGACTTTGAGGATGGAAGACAGCCAGGAGCCAAGAAATGCAGGCAGCGTGCGTAAGATAGAAAAGGCAAGGAAAAAACTTTCCCCTAGAGCCTCCATGTCACAGCCAACACCTTGACTTTAGCTCAGTGAGACCCATTTCAGACTTCTCATCTCTAGAACTGTAAGAAAATTAATTTGTGTTCAACTCACCAAGTTTGTGGCAATTTGTTACAGCAGCAATAGGGAACTGATACATATGCACACACAAGACCCCTGCTGCTACACTGGAACAGTTCCAATTCTCCATAATTATTTCTTCTTCCTACTGTTGATATCATAAGCATTTGATTTCATGACACCTAAAACAGCCATTCAATGACTAGATGACCAAAAGAGATATTAATATTATTAGATCAAATATTAAAGGCAAAGGTTGTAATTTTTTAAAATAAAAGGTAATAGGAAAATGTGTTTACAATTGAATAAAATTTGCAGAATATTGTATCTTCAAAACATAGCCCATAAAACTGTAAGTTTAAGGTATGGGTGTAACTTTATGTGATAATATTATTGCTGAGTAGAAATATTTTGATAGACTACAGCAGGATTTCATTAGGGCTGGATAATTTTATTAAAGCACAATGTATAAGCAATATATGCTAGAGCAAATTTCAGAGAGAATTTCCAAGGCATCATAAACTTGAAACTGCAAGGAAAGTTGAGCATCACCACAGTTATCCACAGACAATTGAGCTAATTAAGCATGTGTTCCTCATCCTGTTATTTAAGAACATCTGATAGTAAGTGTTCTGCAAAATGAACAACTCCATATGTCAAATACTATCCATTTCTCTGTGCTTTACAAGTCTGAAAAGATATTACACAGTACTCTTTCCCAGACCCAATTCAGATGTTTAAAGCTTTTTATGATCATAGAATTGCTTTGTTTTATAGAGTAGTGTGAAAGTCTTAGAGAATATTTTGTGTTGTGATTGGTGAATGATTATTTCAGAATTACTGCAACTTGAAAACATGTAGAAGAAATCTAGGCTGCCATGATTTTAGAACAAAATGGACTCAAAGATGTATGATAGAAAACCAGTAAGTCTCTGCTTTTACAAGCTGGACTTAACTGTGGTATCACTGTGACCCCAGAAAAAACTTACACCTCCATGTCTTCTTAGCTGATTAGATGTTCCATCAGAGACTTCACCAGGTCCAGATACTGCCCTATCACTGAATTTTTTAGATAAAGACTTGGGTAGCAGGCGCCATCCAGACTCTTCTGAATGGTTTAAAGGCAAATTACATGTCAGAGAGAGTACTGTTTTATACAACACTTCAGAGGATGTAATTTCATAAAGCTGTTTTAGCATTTCCTTTCCCCTACAAAAATTATGCTTTTGAAAAGTTAGACATGATTTTTTTTCTCGATGTAAGAATTTTGTTGCTGTGGTTCAGTCAATAAGACATGTCCAACTCTTGGCGACCCCATGGACTGCAGCACTCCAGGCTGGCCTGTCCCTCACTATCTCCTAGACTTTGCTCAGATTCATGTCCACTGAGTCTATCCAAACATTTCATCCTCTGCTGCTGCCTTTTCCTTTTGCCTTCAATCTTTCCCAGCTTCAGGGGCTTTTCCAGTGAGTCAGCTCTTCACATCAGGTGGCCAAAGGGAGCTCTCAAAGAGCCTTCTTCAGCACCAAAATTTGAAAGTATCAATTATTTGGAGTTCAGTCTTCTTTATGGTCCAGTGCTCATATTCACACACAACAACTGGGAAAACCATAGCTTTGACTGTATGGACTTTGGTTGGCAAAGTGATGTCTCTGCTTTTTAATACACTGTCTAGGTTTAATACGTTGTAAGGATGATGGAAGTCAAATAGCTTTCACAATGATGAAAATCCAACCTAATTTCCTTACTCAACAGTTGGGTCTTTAATTGCCACCACCTTGTTATTCTGCTTCTGATCTCTCCCTTAGAATGGCTGCCAATCAACCTGCTGGATATGAAGTTTCTATGATGAAAATTCAACTTGTTCTCAAGCTGAAAGAATCTCTGCACTTGTGAACTTATCAAAGTCAAATATGAACCCAAACAAATGATAGAAATTTTAAAAATTGCTGTTCCATGGCCATTTGGTACTAAATTGAATAAATTAGCCCAAGACCTGTTCTTGGAGTTCTGTGAAAGAATAACTGCTTGAGTTTTTTTCTCCCTGCTGTGAATTCACTCTCTAAAATGGCTACTTTTGAAGCCATTAGCCTTTTCAATAATTAAATTTGAATCACCAAGGGAGACTCCAAATTCAAGTACAGAGCTAATATTCATGGAATCACTGCTTTCTGGCAAGCATTTCCCTAGGCACCTTAAAAGTGCTTTTTATTTAACAACTTTAATAGTTATTTATTATTATTTTCTCCAATTTTCAGATTAGAAGCTCAAGGTCCAAAGAAGTCACACAATCCAATGAAGTGAACAGAAAGCCATCTGACTCCTTGTTCTGTCCATCACCTCCAGACCAACTCCCAGACTAACCATTTTTAAACTGCGGTGCTGTGAGCACCTCAGCCAGTTCCCCCACCAGCTGAAGTTGTCTTTGCTTGCATGATATTGTTGGTTCATGAAATAATCTTTATTATAAATATTTTGTATTACAAATCTTTTAAAACAGTTTTACACACAATAACATACTCTATCACCTCTAAAGAATTACCATCTGATTTTGTTTTCAGGATATGAAGCAACTGTGGGTTCAATTATTTTTTGACTTTACCCATTGATACTGTTTCTACATTTCTTTTACAATTGGTCGATATATGTTTCTCCTTTAATATCATTTTATTTGCAAAGGGGCTTCTGGAAGGCTCAATTCTTAGGAAACGTGTAATAATACAGTTAGGTAATTAATTAGAAATATACTGTAACCAGCCTTTCCTGCTTTCTAATTTCTTTTTGCCTACAAACATGATTTCTTTGACATGGACATACTCTTTTTAAAAGTTATTTGTTTATAATTTTCTCATAACTTTATTATAATTTCTTATAATTCATACTTGTTGAAGGTAATGAGGAAAGCAAGGAAGGAAATGTCAGATCTCATCACCAAAAATTTACTGTTACTATTATTTGCATATTCTAGTTGTCTCATTTCTTACACATAAATATTTTTTTAAAGGAACGAAAACTACGATATGGTCTTCTACTCTTTGTTCTCATGTAACTTATCAGGGATGTAATTAAATATTATCTGAAATGACCATGTTAATGCTCTCTTGGTATCCCAGTGCTTGAATAGAGCATAGGCCAATTAACCTGCTATGGTTGAAGATAAAAGTTGTTACCAAGTTTTAGCCATTCATTATAAAATGGAATTGCTGGGGGAAAGTGTAATGCTTCCTACTTTCTACGAAGGCTTCGTCCCCAGCAGCACTCAGGAGAAAACAATATCCCACAGCCCAACAAAGACTGGGAATTGTATTTACTTAAAATACCTGTCAATGTGATCATCTAAACAGTAGTTTATTTAATTCACTGGTCCCCACACATTCTCCTCCCCCTAATTCATCTTGTCCACTCTGATCTACATCTCAGAGCAACAAAAGTGATTTGCAGTGAATCGCTACCAAAATACATTTTAGCAGCCCTTCCCGGACTTCAAAGTCGAGTGATAATGGGGCTAGCAGGCCTGCTGACTCAATGAGGTGGACGGATTAAAAGAAAAGCAGCACTTAGAAAAACAGATATTTTCGGGGAGAAGGAGGCACATATGACTAAGTGCACACCATGCAGTCAGCTCACTCTCCTTTCTTTCCCGGAGCAGTGCTTTTACTGAATTGACAAAGAGGGCAAAGGTTCATAAATAGACTCTCTAACAGCACTTTCCCAGCACTTCAGTTCAATTATCATGAATTAACTTTAAAAACAGCATTAACTTTTCAGTATATACAATGTGCCCAAGAAAAACAACATACTTAGAAGTCCAATCTCTATTATTAAACTTTTCCCCCTTTTGTTAAAACCAGTAAGTAGTCTTCAAGAAAGGACTTCTCATTCCACTGATGAGATGTCATTTGTTTTTAAAACTATGCCTAAGACTGTCTCTGGTTTGAGATGGCTGGCAGATTGGACAACGCAAACTTTAAGGGAAAAGTATAGTCCATTTCTGGGCAAAAAAGTAGATTAAAATAAGTGAAAGAAAAAAATCAGTTCCCTGGCCACACCACCTTGATGCTCTGAGTCCTCAAGTCTACTGGCTTTAATCTCAATAGCTCACCTGAAGATGATGAGTGATTAATTTATAATCCACAATAATAATGTGACAATTACACTGTGTATATTTCTAGAGTCAGACAAATTGTGCAATTCATTCACAGACCCTCTTCTTGTCATCAATGTACTTCAGAAAAAAAATGTGTAATTACGCTAACTTTCCAATTAGAAAGAATCATAGCAGAATCAGTTGAGAGGCTTTTTTCAAATTACACATCTTTGTAGCTTTCACTATTTCACCCAGATATATTAGCATCATCTGGGAATGCTAGCATATGCCTCTGTTAGTAATATGATAGGAAGTGGTACCTTTATGCTGTGGTGAAACAGACAAGGATGGCTCTCACAGTATCAAAACAAACAAACTGAATTGTTTCATGGGTCATTCCAGTCAGATTTTAGAAAGAGGTAATGCCAATAAATACTTAATGAATGCATCTTATATGTTAGAAACGAAGTCAGGTTGTATTTAATTTATCCCTAACTATCCTATGGTGGTTATCACTGACTTCACTTCAAATAGGAGGATAGAGGATACCATTTCACAATATTCCTAAGGATAAATGGTTAACAAGTAGCAACACAGCACCCAACAGATGCCTCCCAACTCCGGATCAAGTATCAAATCACTTTTATGCTACAGAGACTTCTCTATTTGCCACTTATATTCACTAGAGAGGATTCTCTTCCCAAATTGAAGGTAAATTATTTCATTTTCTATATTACCAATCAACCAGAACACTTATTTTAACATTACCTCAAGAGGAAAGAAGAATCTTACATAGGCGATATTTTAGTTAAAAACTGAGGATATCATCATCTTTTTCTCTGAGGTGTAGAAAATATCTCTATTTCCTCTAATTCCTTAAAGTCCGTCAGCAACATATGTGCAAAGTTCTCTTTTTTAGGTTATAATACACCTGCAGATTCAAATCTCACATAGATTTAATCGATTCTTATTAACTATCTTTTAAACAGGTGACAATTTTTAACTGAGTTTATTAATTCTATAGTCATATCTTCAGTGCTCAAACATACTGAAATTTCCAGGAAATCTGTTTGCAAAAATGTTTATCTTTAATCTTGTATTCTTCTCTTTTGTATTAGAAAATGCAAAGTTTATTAAAAAAAAAAAAACAAACCAAAAACCTTTATCTAGAACTTGTATCCTGTCCAGTCAAGAAGAACATTGCAAAGTTAGGAAATGACAGTCTGAGAAATAGAAATCAGTCTCCATGCTAGACCAAAGTGCCTCCACAATACTTAGCCAACAACTTAGGGACTACAGCAGCAGAGTTTTATAAAGAGGAAGAGTATAATAATCAGTATGTATAATTTTATTTTACATTAATAAGATTTATTTATGTTATTAGTTTAGAAGGAGTCAAAATTGATTTCTTAACTACCTCTATTTTATTCATTTCGGTAATTTATTGCATGCCAGTTAAGGAAAGAGATCCCAAGTATTTGTGTTTAGGATACTCTAGCAGCAGGCATAAGAAAATTTAGATTCTGGTGAATAGGACATGTTAGAGGCTGTTTATCTTTTAAAATGAAAGGCTTTCCCTCAGAAGCGTATCTTAAAACAGCAGTGATTTTTTAATGTAATTTTTATTACTAGGAACATCTCTCAGTAGTCCTGGGGAATCATCTGTCCCTACTAATGAGTAGGACAGGACTCAACTATTATATTTGCTACTTTGTAAGTCCCTGAGCTCAGTAAAGTGACTATAGGAAGCTTTCAAACTTTGTTACAAAAAAAGAACATGGTTAAAGTTTGCTATAATAAATTTTGATATTAATGCGCCAGCAGAAGCAATATGAATACACATATATCCTAATGAACTCAATGACTACAGTAGCATACTAAAAACTACTTTACGTAATTACTGACTTTTACTAAACTCCTCAGGAAGCGTTCAGATTTCCCTCTCTTGTGAGAAGATACAAGGCTATGGTCTTTAATTCCCCTAAATTCTTGCTCTATTATATTCATCAGGTTCACTGGGAGCCTCATCCACTGGTTTTTAGACATGCCCATACTTGTAAGATCCCAGTTTGAGCACAGTATTCTTCAACCTGAGTTTCTGAGTTTCCCACTTTCCATTTTTGACCTTTAAAATATTTTTTCATTCATTATATTTTTTTATACATCTTCAGAGTAGGTGTAGTATCTTGGATCTAGAAATTCTCCACTTGGAGTACCTTTGCATTAAAATTTGTGTATATATTTGAGGTACAGCACTACACACTTGACTACCTTCACAAAGGAAAAGTCTCTCCTCGGTTGCAGTAGTTACACATGAGGAAAATCAGATATGGATAATAAAAGATCGTTTTTTCACCCGAAGATCCCTTTTGGGTGCAGTGAAGTGAAAAGTTTAATATCATTAAAGGCTACCCCCTCTGATCCACCCAAGTTAACACTTCCACCAACATTCACCCACACTTTATAATTTACACAGAGCACATAACATGTCAGACCTTGCTGATCTCAGTAGGTTAAACAGCCTCTGGTTGCAGCAAGTGTACTCTATTCATTTGAAGAATCACAGTTCTTAATAGCTGCCCTAAAATTATTGGTTTGAATCTAATTGAACTATTTTTGCCAGATATTTTCTCATAAAAAATAACAGAAAAAAATGCATGACTTTCACCTAATGAGAGAGCTCATGGGAAGATGACATGTCAACAGCTTAACTACTTTCAGGAAAAGTTGGAAAAAGCTTTCAAAGACTGCTGAATGCCCTGTTTGGTGTATCTTTCATTGTCCTGGAGCTATCTGACAACCCTGTAAATTACTGAAAATATGTCAGATCATTTCTCTCTATGGAAATGCAACTGAAAAATGAGACCTGTGAAATGCAATTCATTATTGCCTCGTGGACAGAGCACTTTTGCATCTACTTGTACATTCATTTTTGCTTTCTTTATTGCTCAGATACATGATTTTGTAAATTCTCCTTTGAACTAGTTGTAGCTTCTTATTGGTTTTACTCATTGAGTCAAATAAAATCTCTGAAATATGTTCAGTTTATCTTTATATAAGAACTGTGATTTTATCTTTTTAAAAAGGTATACTTTAGCAATACACTTTGAGTTTTTCTCTAGCCAGATCATTCAAGTATCTTCATTAACTTAAGAGACTATCTTGAGGCTTCCTCAGTGGCTCAGGGGTAAAGAATCCACCTGCAATGCAGGAGACATGGGTTAGATTCCTGAGTCAGGAAGATCCCCTGGAGAAGGAAATGGCAACCCACTCAAAAGTATTTCTGCCAGGGAAATGCCATGAACAAAGACGCCTGGTGGCTACAGTCCATGGAGTCACAAAAAAAGAGTCAGACACGTCTTGGCAACTAAGCAACAACAACAGGTTATCTTAGAGACTTACTCACTTTTTCAGAGACATATTTTCTGACACTTAGCTCTTAACAGTACCAGGATATAATAACAAGATATATTAAGAAAATAAATTTAGAAATTAATAAAATAAAGTATCTTTAAAATGTATCCTTTAAACTACAAATAAGAGCTTGGAAATCAGTATTTAAAAAATCAAAATGAAAAATACCAGAGGAAAAGATTTACTGCTACTCACACTTACGGGAAGACATTTGCCAGCATCATCTCTCCTATTTAAACACCAAATAGATTTGGATATTATTTTCTCCTTATTTCCTTTCTCTAAATCAAAAATTGTATTTCTAAGTTTTTCCTTTAGACATCGATCTTAGTGAGGAAAATCAGAATTCTTCAGCATCCAACACTAATGGTCTGGCTGTGAAAATTGTATATTGAGAAAATCTGCATAACAGGGAATGGATCTGTTTTTTAGAAATCTTCTGTATAAGAAAATGCTAATCATCAAACTCTTAACCCATTCCCCAAACAATTATGCTGACGATGATATCTGGCAAATTTCCAAAAGAGGAAATTAATACTTTGTTAATCGCTGCTCGAAGTATCGTCTCCTTGGAGCAGTTAACGTGATCTAACAGAGGTGATGGAGCTGGTGTGTGTGTGTGCGTTTAAGGCACTCATGTAACTATTCCCTCAGGTCTAGTTTCACCCATGCTAGAAATAAATCCATCATTGAAACTTTATTTAAACTTGGAACATACTTTGCAACTTTATGAAGCACACAGAGCACAGCAAAGATACTGTACAAAACTTTTTCCAACTTGCTTCATTAAGCCAGTAAATCACAGTGGTCCTTCAGGAGATATAGAACTTTATTGGACACAGGCTGTAAGACTGAAGACAAGAGGGGTTTATAAGTGTGCCGAAAGTGTTGGCATATTTTCACTCTGAAAATATCTATTAAAAGTTTTCAGATTCATGTAAAAACTTTAGCACAGACACATAAATATTAAACCATAGAACTGTTTCTATATTTTATTACTTATTTCATCAAAAGGAGTTTTTGAAGGTCTCTATCTAATCTCCAGACAATGAAATTACTACAATTAATCTTTACAATAAGAAATGGTTTTAACGTATACTTGTGAATGGCCTTGGGAACTATAATTTAAAACTAAATTTGATGAATTATGAGGCTTTTCTGAAACCACTCATTAAAGCCAAACACTAGTGTTACCCACTTCATTGTTTAACACGAGATATTAGACTAGAAACAGGAAAAACAGTAACTCTGAAGGAGAAATGGTTAGTCATAAAATGTTAGATATATAATTTCATTTCTACATATCAATTCTAAGCAGAAGAAGAGAATGCTGTCTTTCACCAGGAGGTGGAAAAGGTGTCTCTATGCTTCATGCTATCTGTTTTAGATGGACAGTCTCTCTGAACGCTAAGTCATGAAGCATTTCAGAGGTAGTCGACCTCACCAGGCAAAATGTAGAGAAGGCAGTAATGACTCAAGACATGAATGCACCAGGCTTCATTTTCTGGGATTATAAACTTTAATTAACAGAAACTATCCAGCAGAAATGATAGCTACCTAACACATAAGAATGTACCTAGGGGAAAAAAAATCCAAGACAACAAACTTACTCCTTTTGCTAACTCTCTATGCAGAGATAATCATAATTTGCAGGCAAGGATTATAGTTTTTGGACTAATCTATTTATTCTGTAAGAAGTGGTGTTGTCCTTGGCTAATTAACATAGGCAAATTCAATACTGAAATACAAAGATTATGTGAATTTCAATGGAAACAATTTCAATTTGACCTGTTTGCTATTTGCTTGATAGAAAAAAAAAAAAAAGCAGTTAACCTCTTTAAGTATAATTAAAGGAAAACNTAGGCAAATTCAATACTGAAATACAAAGATTATGTGAATTTCAATGGAAACAATTTCAATTTGACCTGTTTGCTATTTGCTTGATAAAAAAAAAAAAAAAAGCAGTTAACCTCTTTAAGTATAATTAAAGGAAAACTCAATTCGTATCTTAAAAGATGGTCTTTGTCTGAGTTCAGGAACTTTGTTTACTGACCTGTACCCCCACACTTAAGGTAGTCTTTCTTCTCTGGCCCATAAGGAGTGACATCAAAGAGCACAGAAGATTTAGAGAAAGAAGAAGACATGAAATTAGCTATTCCTTCTTTGATCTCCTTTCCTGATAATTATCAAGTTACAGGGCACAGTTACTTTGTTCTTATTACAAAGAGAACCATTTATCAAGGTCAGTAAAAAGAATGAATAAGTTACATACTGAAAAAGAAAGTGAGCAAGTGAAACTAAGAAATGATTATAAAGCTGACATTTCAACTGATGGAAGGAGATAAGAATCCAATGCTATGTACATTGTTTCAAAATACCTCAAATGAATGGGAAGATCACACTGTTCCAGATGTGATTCTAACCATAGTATTTATAACATTTATGAAAAAGCTATTTCACTGTAGCCAAAAGATACCCATTTGAATTGAATCTCAACACACAAAACTATGTGGTTTATATACTTTCCATAACATTTAGCAAAGAAACATCACATTAGTAAAAGAAATGAAAATCGAAATAAAGTATCTCCAAAGAGTTTTATATGAATCCAGAAAAAGGGATGATAAAGATTTTCTCATCAAATCTATATTAAGAAATTGTGCTTTCAAAAATATATAGTGGTTTTTGTAAAATCTAAGAAATGATAAAATCCAGACTAATTTAAAGGATAAACAGTTAATTCAACAATGCTTTAATCCTATAAAGTGAAAATTTATTACATTACTTGGAGGTATGTTTTAACTCACAGAAATCCTCTAAAACTACTTAACTGACCTCCTGGCATTTTCAATCACAAGATTCCATTAATAAGCTCAATTTATTTAAGTATTTTTGCACTTAAAAGTGAATTAATGTTTCTTGCCACCTTTCACCACAATCAAAGGGATCTGGGTTTGAAATAAATTATTGATTGGCTGAAAAGTTAGAGCTCAGATGGTTACTTAAACTCAATACATAAAATGTTATCACAAACAATAACATAACAATCTCATTAATACTGGAAACTTGTGATGACCTCAGAGCCCACGCTATAGAATTATCCATGGGTTTGTACTTTAAAATAGTACATTTGACAGTTCAAGTAGTTAACTTCATTTGGATAAAGCTCTTCTCCATCATCAAAACAGAAATACACACAGAAATTAATAATCATCTTCTAAGCTAATGGGGGAGGGATCTTATCATGCTTGCTACTTTCTAGAATTTTTCAACTCTTTAACTGCTACAAATTCTGACTAAAATTCTTAAAGATATAATCATAACTTTACGAATAGAAGCATGTGGTTTTCTTCAGAATTTTTATTAAATATCTTCCCATATTTTTATTAAATATCTTCCCATATGTATTTACTAAAATTAAAACTGTCAAATCATTGGTGTTCAAGTTAGTAATAAGTTAATCGGCCAAATAACTATTAAATATTTACAGCAGTGAAAGTACACTCCAACATAGACTTCTTAAAATTATTTTTTCATAATACATGTTCAACATATTTTAAAAAGTATAATCAGATTGTTGTTCAGTCACTAAGTCATGTCCAACTCTTTGTGACCCCATGGACAGCAGCGTGCCAGGCTCCCCTGTCCTTCACTATCTTCCAGAGTTTTTTCAAATTCATGTCCATTGAGTCGGTGATGCTATTTAACCAACTCATTCTCTGCTGCTCCCTTCTACTTTTCCCTTCAGTCTTTCCCAGCATCAGGCTCTTTTCCAATGAGTGAGCTCCTAGCATCGGGTGGCCAAAGTATAGGAGCTTCAGCTTCGGCATCAGTCCTTCTAATGAATATTCAGGGTTGATTTCCTTTAGGATTGACTGATTTGATCTCCTTGCTGTTAGACTAACATTTTCTACTTTCACTTGTTTGTCATCACTTTCCTTCCTAGATATAATCACAGTACACAAGTGATCAGACTGTAACTTATTTTACTTTTAATAATAAATCAGAAATTGTCGGCAATTCATGAATTCTAGGGTAGAAAAGAGATATTTCCCTTAAGGGAAAACTTAAGGGAATTTTCGTTTTGAAAGGGTCTATTTTGCAAGCCTTTTAGTTAATCAGGGATTTGGTTGGTGCCTTTCCATTGTCATTGGGAAATCTGCATCAGATTGAGGGGATGGGGGTTCTTGGTAGAGTTAAAAAGTTCGACTGGCAGGATTGTACCTTTGCAAAATTAGAAAATATCTTGTCTCCTAAATCCACATTTGGTTTCCCCTATGATCAAATTTATCTTTAGGATATGGTGTATTCCCAGGCAAACATGCAGTCACAAAGAAATTGGGAGAGTTAATCCTGGCAGGTAGGATATGGCTTCCTGATTGGCTCTCCATCACTTCATAGCTGTGGCATTGGAGAAGACTCTTGAGAGTCTGATGGCTTCGCCTACATCTGGAGGCACTGTCCTGCGGGGTGTTAGGAAGAGAAGAGCCCCACTCCAAGGCTGGAGTCACAGTGCTGGCCACAGTAGCCATGAGATGGCAGCCAGCCCCTGCGGAGACTTCACAACATCCATGAAGCAGCAAGGTCAAGACACAGAGATGTGAACAAAGGCCAGAGAGCATGAATAGATCACAAGAAGATCTAAGAGATAGTGTAAGGGCTTGCTTGCTGGCCAGTTGGTTGGTATATACAAATAATATACAATCATATTTTAGGCTGGTGAGGCTGATGGCGTATGGGAACGCATATGTAAATGTGTCACTATATCTACTTCCAGTTTTGTATTCTGCTTTTGCTTTAACATACGAGCATCTGTATATATCACTAAACTGTCTTTGTGCTACTGGTTGTATAATATTCCTCTGTGTGAATACTACAAATCAACCATTTCTATATATTGAGGATTTAAGTTATTTTTATTTGCTATTAAATAATTGTGTTATGCATATCTTTGTATATGAATATTTTTCTGCAACTGTGAGTTTTCTTACCTGAATCAGAATTACTGATTCTGCCTAAAGAGAGGAAGGATGTTATCCCAAGTCTACATCTAGGACAGGAAATATTGATATCCAAGGACATGAAACAGAAATTTGGCTGTCTATAACACTGTCTGCCCCTTCAAGGATCACTGCCTTGTTGTGGTAAAGGGGCTGGCATAACTCCATCAAATTATTTAGCTATGCCATGCAGGGCCACCAAAGATGGATGGGTCATAGCAGAGAGTTCTGACAAAATGGGGTCCACTGGAGGAGGGAATGGCAAACCACCCCAGTATACTTGCCAGATGTCCAAGCTGGGTTTAGAAAAGGAAGAGGAACTAGAGATCAGATTTCCAGCATTTGCTGGATTATAGAAAAAGCAAAGCAATTTCAGAACAACAACTATCTCTATTTCACCGACTACTAAAACCTTTGACTGTGTAGATCATGACAAACTGTGGAAAGCTCTTAGACAGATGTGAATACCAAACCATCTTACCCATCTCCTGAGAAACCCGTATGTGGATAAGAAAGCAATAGTTGGAACCCTGTATGGAACAAATGACTGGTTCAAGATCAAGAAAGGAGTACAAGGATGTCTGCTGTCACCCTGCTGTTTAACTTATACCCTGAGCACATCATGAGAAATGTCATGCTGGATGAGTTACAAGCTAGAATCAAGATACGTGGGAGAAACATCAACAACCTCAGATATGTGGATGATAACACTCTAATAGCAGAAAGTGAGAAGGAACTAAAGAGCCTCTTGATGAGGGTGAAGGAAGAGAGTTAAAAGAGCCAGTTAAGACTAAATATTAAAAACAACTATGATCACGGCATCTGGCCCCATTACTGCATGGCAAATAGAAGGGGAAAATGTAGAAGTAGAGCAGATCTCCTCTTGTGCTCCAGAATCAGTGCAGACGGTGACTGCAGACATGAAATCAGAAGACGACTGCTTCTTGGAAGGAAAGCAATGACAAACCTAGACAGCATGTTGCAAAGCAGAGACATTACTCTGCCAACAAAGGTCCCTACAGTCAAGACTATGGTCTTCCCAGTGGTCAGGTACAGTTGTAAGAACGGAACCATAAAGAAGGCAGAGCACCAAAGAACTGATGCCTTCAAATTGTGGTGCTGGAGAAGATGCCTGAAAGTCCCTTAAACAGCAAGGAGATCAAATCAGTCAACCTTAAGAGAGATCAACCCTGAATATTCACTGGACAGACTGATGTTGAAATTGAAGCTCCAGTAATTTGGTCATCTGATGTGAACAGATGATTCACTGGAAAAGTCCCTGATGCTAGGAAAGACGGAGGGTTGAACAAGAGGGCGTCTGACAATGAGATGGCTGGACAGAATCACCAGTGCAATAAGCACGAACTTGGGCAAACCTTGGGAGATGGTGAGGGACAGGAAGGCCTGGCGTGCTGCAGTCCATGGGGTCACAAAGAGTCAGACACAGCTGGATGAGTGAACAACAGCAACACTGTCTGAAAGGGGAACTCGTCATGGAAGCAACGTCTTATCCCCTGATAGCACGGAGCATGCCTTATTTCTGTTTCTGCTGCATTGTCCTGAGTTTCCCCTCAGAGCCATTTACTGGATTTCTTGTGACTCTTCCCCCCTCAGATTGGTTTTCCAGTGATTCTAGCCTTCTTGCATGAACCCAAGCCCCATATTAAGACCAACTTTCTTCTCCTTCCATGTAACTGGAATAGTTTCTATATTACTTAGTCAAAATCACACACTAAAGGTGGTAAAGAATCTGCCTGCAATGCGGGAGACCCAGGTTCGATCCCTGGGTCGGGAAGATATCCTGGAGAAGGGAATGGCTTCTTGCCAAGTATTCTTGCCTGGAGCAGTCCAAGGACAAAAAGCCTGGTGGGCTGCATTCCATGGGGTTACACAAAGTTAGACATGACTGAAGGACTGACACTTTGACACTAAGCACATTATTGATTTTATATGGGTCCGTGACAAGTCCAATCATTTATGGGCAGAGAGGGGTGAGGTCTTATATTCGATAAAGTTGTTCCCACCAGTTGTTCTGCCTCATTCTGATTCTGCTAAAAGGCAAAATTGAGTATCAATTTAAATTGGATAGAATGCTTATTACATTCTCTCTTTGGATATAAAGACATAGTATTTCTCCATTTGTTTGAATCTATGAAAAAGAAATCTACAAATATTTGTTGAAAGATATGTGCCACATATTACATATAAGGGCAGTAACTGGATTTTCCATACAATTTAGAATAAATACTTTATCATGATTATTGACTATTAGTGGTATATTTAAAAATATAATTATTTTTGTGTTACCATAGTCTTAAATTTCCTTATTCCACTTCTGTGAATTTTCATGATGATTCTGTTAGATTTTATAGGTAAGAATTATGCTATCCTCATATGATTTTAATCACATAACTCCTTTTCAATAACTGTATATCCATTCTTGGTCTCTTATTTGAGCTCCAGAACTGGATAACCAACTGATCACTTGAACCTCCACTAGAATATTTATTAAACATACATCAAGTGCTGTTCCCATTCATGCTCCTCACAGTGCTTTCTTTCTCATTAATGATATCACAATCTATCTAATTGTTTAGGCCCAGCATACAGGAGTTACCCTAGGTTTCTCTTTGATTCCTCATATCTTACTACCAAGCCATCATTCTGACCTGTTATCCTCCAAAATACATCCCGATTGAACCACTCTCATCATTTCTAACTAGGTTATGTCATCACCATTATTTCTCACCAGAATTGTAGTAATAAAACTTCCTATCTTGCGTCCCTCGTTTCCCATCCTCTTTCTTCCACCCATCAAACAGAGGAGCCAAGGTGATTCTTCTCAGTTGTAAACAGATCAAGATACACTCTTGCTTAACATCACCAAATATCACTTACTAAAAATCAGAATTTTCTACACTCTAGCTAAGGAAAGACTTCTAAGATGACAGAAAGAGTGGCAAAACTATAAATTATGAAGCACCAGACCCACTCCTTGTAGGAAATGTGTCTGGAGGAAAGAGATCGCTCAGCCAAAACAGAAAAAAAAAAAAAAAAAAAGGGAGATGGAGTGAATTCTGGGGTCACTTGGTTTCTCCGATCTTGATATTCCTGGTGCCAGATGTGTGTGTGGTCTCCTTACCATCACTTGATTACATAGGCTAATACAATCTAAACCTCTGCCTGAGTGATTCTGAATTGGGTTTTTCTCACTTGATGGAACCTCAACCATTCCAATCAATGTGTAATACTACAGGATGAACTTTAAAATCAAACACATAAAGCCTTTTCCTTCTCGAGTAAATTCTAACAAGTAATCGTTTTTCTTTAAAACAACAGAATATATTTTGGGTAATACATATAAGCAAAATATCTAGACAGTGTATTCATTTCTGGTTCTGCTTCTTGTCCCAGGATCAGGTCCAGCATTATTCAGGTTTCTGGCATCTACGGACCAGGTGGCATAAGTGTAGCAGCAGCAATGAAAGTAGCCAAGGATTGAGGTCTTAACTACAGGTTCTCTGGGACTGGCAGCAGAGACCAACCCAACAACAATGTGACAACAGGAAGACAGAAGCTGGAGAACCAAGGCCTGTGACTGATGGGCTTGGAGTTGCAGAATTGGGGTGGAATAAAAGTAGACAAGAATGAACTTGTATCAAAGGGCTCAGAAATTTGATCAGAGGAAATAGATCTAGACTGGGGACTCATAATCCCAGCCACAGTAAACAGAAAGGGTAACAACATGTACATCATTAATAAATAGCCTTCTGAACAGGGCTTTAACCAAGTTAACAGGTATTCAGAGATACATCCAACATATTTTGTTCTTATAACTATTAGGAGTATTAAACCCTAAAACTTAATCACTATTAATAAGAGTCCCAGTTCTGGACTTTTAGAATTAGGATGGCATGATTGATGCAAAACATCTTGGATTATGATTATTGTGTCCTTTGATGTTATACTTGTAGATTAATTCTAGAAGGCTGTTCATCTGATTCTTGGGCTTAAATGACAATAAAAAGAATTTAGGCTAATGATGAAAAAATCTTTTCTGACAGTTCCAGTTATTAAACACTGAAATAAGTTATAAAAGAGATTACTGAATCATTTTCTCTCAAAGCCTAAAAGAAAGCATAGATTCCCATCTCACTGGGATGACTTAATAACAACGGCTTTTACTGGAGGCAGATGAAAGACTGAGTAACTGCCAAATTCCTTCAAATTTGATGATTCAAAGCCTATACAATTCAAATGAGACTGAATTATATGACAACGTTATTCACAGGTACCAGAAGTTTACATCTGAAAGGCACCCTAGAGTACTCAATCACTTCTGTATTTTCTTTTTTTTAATTTTATTTTTAAATTTTTTATTAAAAAATTATTGGAGTATAATTGGCTGGAGAATACTCTTCAGAGTCCCTTGGAGTAGAAGGAGATCAAACCAGTCAATCCTAAAGAGATCAACCTTGAATATTTACTGGAAGGACTGATGCTGAAGCTGAAGCTCCAATACTTTGACCACCTGATGGGAAAAGCGGACTCACTGGAAAAGACCCTGATGCTGAGAAAGATTGAGGGCAGGAGGAGAAGGGGTTGACAGAGGATGAGATGGCTGGATGGCATCACTGACTCGATGGACGTGAGTCTGAGCAAGCTCCAGGAGATAGCGAAGGACAGGAAAGCCTGCGTTGCTGCAACCCATTGGGTCGCAAAGAGTCAGACACGACTGAGCGACTGACTGAACAGAAATAGTTGATTTACAATGCTGTGTTAGTTTCAGGAGCACAATAAATGATTCAGTTAAACATATTCACATATTCATTCTTTTTCAGATTTTTTTTCTTATGTAGGTTAGCACAGAGTATTGAGTAGCATTCTATGTACTATACAGTAGGTCCTTGTTTGTCATCTATTTTATATACAGTAGTGTGTTTGTTCAGAGAAGGCAATGGCACCCCACCCCAGTACTCTTGCCTGGAAAAATCCCATGGACAGAGGAGCCTGGTGGGCTGTGGTCCATGGGGTCGCTAAGAGTAGGACACGACTCAGCAACTTCACTTTCACTTTCCACTTGCAAGCACTGGAGAAGGAAATGGCAGTCCACTCCAGTGTTCTTGCCTGGAGAATCCCAGGGACAGGGGAGCCTGGTGGGCTGCCGTCTCTGGGGTCGCACAGAGTCGGACACGACTGACGCAACTTAGCAACAGCAGCAGCAGTGTGTTTGTTAATCCCAAGTTCCTGACTTACCCCTTCCTTCCATGTTCCCCATTATGTAAGTGTAGTTTGTTTTCAATATCTGTATGTATTTTCATTTCTAACTCAAAACTATATTTAGGATCAGAAGAAAGAAGGAAGCAGAAATTAACAAAGAAGAAATACAAGGATATTAATTACAGTCCCTGTATTTACCTACCTGGAGCTATCAGAATTAGAAGTTATCTGTCATGAGCATAAATTACAAATACTATATAGGCTTCTGCAATTCTGCCTGTGGTTATCATTCCCTGTATTGTTCTACATAAAACACTATCATAGTGGCACAACTCTTTCTTTGAATTGAATAATAAGCAATAGATTTCTCATTTGGGAAGACAGAGAAAAAACTCTCTAAGTAAACACACAAACAAATAGAAAAACTAAAATGTCACAACTTATCTAAAATCACCTAAGACTACTCAAAAAAAAAGTTTTAAGTATCATTTTAACAAGTGGTTGCTTCAATGTTTATCTAAAACATGTGTGAGAATTCCATTTGGTTTTTTAATGGAAATTAAGATTTTTTTTTTTTTAAGTTTTTGGAGAATATTAGGTTTTTCTAGCAATATTTTTTCTCAGACCCTGGCTTCATTTTTTCTTTTTTATATACACTTAGTATCTAAAAGTTTATTCTTTTTAAGATAAGATATCACATCTATAACTGAGATTTTGATTTTATTGATTTAGTGATTGAATGGAGAAAGATAAAATCTAAGTTTAATAATACCAGTAAAGAAAATGCTTGAAACATGTGAATTGCTTTGAGACTTAAATATTAAGTTGTGCCACAGAGATAATATAAATGCAAAGGCAAAAACTGGAAGCAAGGGGATCTCTAAGAAAAATAATTTCAAATTCTCCATGAAGCTACCCAACAAATTATAAAAGATACATTGCTTTCTGGAAGGAAAAAAAAAAAAGGGAAGAAAGAAGGGAGGAAGAAAAGAGAGGAAGGAAGAAAAGGAAGATGCTGATACAGCTTGAATCACTGAAATTTTAGGAACAAAAATGTAATTTGTTTAGCAACTTTAATACACAGTGTCATCACTGATGACTACTTGGAAGCAGACAAGTGACTAGTAAGTCTTAAGCACACAAGCTACCTGACAGCATGCCACTGTAGTGACAATGTGTAAAGCAGCACATCATTCTGATTCAGTACTTGCTGTCGTTTTCACAAAGATACATATACAACCAAAGGCGATATATGAGTGACTCTAGAATGATACTGAAGAGACGCTGAGCAAATATACACAGCTATATAAATCTGCTCTCATCCGAAGATAGTTTAGAGACAGAAATAAACCATGTTATTATAACGCAACGTAGCTACTCTCGGTTCCATAAAGACAATAAACATCAAAAAGACACTTTGAATGGCTCTATGAAGTCATAATGGAAATAACTTTCATATGGAAAATGCTCAAGCACTGTTTTCAAAGATTAATTCACTTGAAATTGATTTATTTAAAACCATTTCCAACTCCTGCATCCTGACATGCTTGGTTCCTGGTCATTAAGCAGTGAACCCTTTTGATGTTAGACCACATAATCACATTAGTAAAACTGAAATGTACAGCAAAGAATTTTATTTTAAAAAGTATAACTGCCAAGAGAAGATGGAAATTAAAAGCATTTCTACCCAATCACTGAGAATTGTACTCTCAGTAATTTCCTGGATTAAAGTGCCCACAACTACATTATCTCTGTACCAGTATTTTAAATAAAGCAAGCATCATTCTATTACTACTAGCAGCTAATAAACACAGAAGTTTGTTGTTAAGTAAAATAAATCAGTCATTATAAATAAGTTGATTCAGGTCTATGAAATGTTATCATAGAATTACAGCCCAGAGGTGGACTTCAGGTCAGACCAGTGCAGTTACCTTGTTTTGTCACTTCCTCATTGTATAACTTCTTGGAAACATTACATAAAGTTTTGTAAGCCTCAGTTTTTTCATCATCAAAATGGGAGAAAATTGTATTTATATTATAGGTTTTTTGCGGGAACTGAATACAATAACAAGTATGGAGAACTGATGGCAAAGACTTATGTAGAGATAGCCCCAAAGAAAAACCTTTAATATGACAATTATTATTATGAACCGAATTTTTCTATCATATAGCAAAAGTAACAGAATGTCATTGGTCTGTTTATGACTGAAATGGGTAATAACTAAAATGCAAAGTTCCACAGTAAACTTTATAGTTTCTTTCTTTAGGAGTTCTTTAGTAACTGACAGGTAAAGCTACTTTGGAGAATGTGGGGAGACAAGAGGAGAGGGAAAAGAAAAAACGTAAAGTGAGGAAGGAAATATTTACCAAGAATCTGTGCAGCCCCTGTGTCAGGCACTCATATATATTTCACTTAATCCTTGGATCAATCTATGAGATGCTACTCATATCATGCATGAAGGGTCTCAGAGAATACCATGGATTTTAACACATGCCCCTTTATCTATCCAATGGTGCTTCCAGAAAATAAGCTGTAAGTATGGAATACTAATAGTAGCAAGAAGACTATGTCAGAGGACGTTTTGAAGCTCACAAGTCTTACATTTAATGCCAGGGATCAATTCATCTCCTGATACAGTCATAATTCTAAAAACATTAAGGTACTGCAGCTTTGATGCTGCTGTGCTTAGTCGTATCTAGCTATTTGTGACCCCATGGACTGTAGCCCACCAGGCTCCTCTGTCCATGGGATTCTCTAGGCAAGAATCCTGAAGTGGGTAGCCATTTCTTTCTCCAGGGGAATCTTCCCAACTCCAGGGATCAAACCAGCATCTCCTGCATTTCAGGCAGATTCTCAGTAACATGAAGGCCTCTGTTAAATAATTAACTTTAGGATAAGATTCAGAGAAGGCAATGGCACCCCACTCCAGCACTCTTGCCTAGAATATCCCATGGACGGAGGAGCCTGGTGGGCCGCCGTTCATGGGGTCGCTAAGAGTCGGACACAACTCAGCGACTTCACTTTCACTTTTCACTTTCATGCATTGGAGAAGGAAATGGCAACCCACTCCAGTGTTCTTGCCTGGAGAATCCCAGGGATGGGGGAGCCTCGTGGGCTGCCATCTATGGGGCTGCACAGAGTTGGACACGACTGAAGCGACTTAGCAGCAGCAGTAGCAGCAGCAGAATAAGACTGCAAAGGGAAGTTCCATTTGTAAAAGCACTGTATTTCCACAAGAGACGATGTTTAACAACAACAAGAAAAGATAGGTAGGAGGAGTATTCTTAAACAGTGTTCTGCAAAGTGTGCTCCATAGATGATATACCAGATTCTTGTTGTATCTGCTGGGGCAAATTTCCCAAAAAGCTCCTGGTCAAGCTTAACTTTCTGGAATATTTATTGTGACACTGTGCCTAATTTTATGTTTGTGTTAATTTCTTCCAGAAGAGCCCTTTCAAATGTGCATTAAGTCCTAGCCCTACGAAACCTAGGTTGTTTTTTTTTTTTTTTCCTGGTCCTACAAAACTTATCTTTCCTCCTCTCTGTCTATCCAAATGCAGATTCCTGGGTCCCACACCAGATTTATTAAATCCAGTTCTCTGGAATGAAGCCTAAAATGTCTTTATTTTTAATAGGAGACCCCGGGTGACTTTACATGAACATTTCATTTTGAGAATCAATGTCCTGAAGACAAAGCATGAATTGCAAAATAATCAGCATCTTATATTTATTCATTTCCATACCAACTCTCTATTATTCACCCTATGGCAATGTAAATAGCCCTCAGACCACCTGTCATTTATAGAACACAGTTTGTATTGGGTCTTATACTCAAACATGATTTTGTATGTTGTAGTCAGTCCTTCCCCTAAGACATGTCCATTCAGAATTTGTCAATGTGACCTAACTTGGAAAAAGGATGAGATGGGATCATCCTAGAGTGCCAGAGGAGGCTCTAAATCAAATGACAAGTGTCCTTACAAGAGACAGAAGGAAAGAAAGCGTGAATAAAGAAGGAGAAGCCATGTGAATGCAGGCAAAAGACTGGAGCAAGGCAGCTACAAAGGAAAGGAGAACCACCAGACCTGGAAGAGGCTAGAAGAGATTCTCTCCAGAGACTCTAGAGGGAGTATGGCCCTCAGTTCAGTTCAGTTCAGCTCAGTCCTGTCCAACTCTGCGACCCCATGAACCTCAGCACACCAGGCTTCCCTGTCCATCACCAACTCCCGGAGTTCACTAAGATTCATGTCCATCGAGTCAGTGATGCCATTACTAACACCTTAATATCAGACTTCAGGCCTCCAGAACTATGAGAAAATAAGTTTGTTTGTTTGTTTGTTTGTTTGTTTTAGGCCACCAAGTTTATGGCAAATTGTTGTAATAGGCTGAGGTTTCCCAAGTGGCTCAGAAAGTAAAGAATCTGCCAGCAATGCAGGAGACCCAGGTTTAATCCCTGGGTTGGGAAGATCCCCTGCAGAAGGGAGTGGCTACCCATTCCAATATTCTTGCCTGGAGAATTCCATGGACAGAAGGAGCCTGGTGGGCTATACTCCATGGGGTCCCAAAGAGTCAGGCACTACTGAATGACTAATACTTTCAAGAACAAATATATATGTGCATTCCAACATTTGATATAACATACTCATATCACATTGTCCTGATATCTGTGTATTCTCAACATCTCTCTCAAATCCCCACTGACATGACCACCACACCTTTTCTTTCTTCCTCAGAGAAAGGAAAATATATCACCTGGTGAGAATCAAAACCTTTTTGGAAATTATTGTAGTGGAAAGATCCTGAAGAATAGAAATCATTCTAGTCACAAATACTAGGAATATACTCTGTGTTAAAATGTGAAATTGCTTTTGGGCCTGTTATGGCCATACCATTTATATGTTACTATTTAGATGTTATATTAAACTAAATTAAATAGGTAAAATAAATTAAAAATTTGACTTCATTATGGTCATTATTAATTCTGTTAAACCAAATGAGATTATTTGTGTTAGATATATATGTCAGTCAAGTGTTCAGTTCAGTTCAGTCGCTCAGTCGTGTCCGACTCTTTGCGACCGCATGAATCGCAGCACGCCAGGCCTCCCTGTTCATCACCATCTCCCAGAGTTCACTCAGACTCACGTCCATCGAGTCCGTGATGCCATCCAGCCATCTCATCCTCTGTCGTCCCCTTCTCCTCCTGCCCCCAATCCTTCCCAGCATCAGAGTATTTTCCAATGAGTCAACTCTTCGCATGAGGTGGCCAAAGTACTGGAGTTTCAGCC
>SJYX01023992.1:207372-269588 GCA_006410675.1 Oreotragus oreotragus
AATTTAGAAAGATGGTAATGAGGACCCTGTATGCAAGACAGCAAAAGAGATACAGATGTGTAGAGCGGACTTATGGACTCTGAGGGAGAAGGAGAGGGAGAGGGAGAGGGAGAGATGATTTGGGAGAATAGCATTGAAATATGTATACTATCATGTAAGAAATGAATTGCCAGTCTATGTTCAATGCAGGATGCAGGATGCTTGGGGCTGGTGTATGGGGATGATCTGGAGGGAAGATGTGGGGTGGGAGGTGGGAGGGGGGTTCATGTTTGGGAGTTCGTGTAATAAAATAAATAAATACAAAAAAAAAATTTTTAATTAAAAAAAAAAAAAGCCAAAAAAAAAAAAAAAAAGAAAGCAGATGGAGAAGGGGACGACAGAGGATGAGATGGTTGGATGGCATCACTAACTCAATGGACATGAGGCTGAGTAAGCTTCAGGAGTTGGTGATGGACACAGAAGCCTGGTGTGCTACGATCCATGGGGTTGCAGAGTCAGACATGACTGAGCTGAACTGAACTGAAGGTCTGGATTGGGCAAGAGATCTCTAGTTCAGTTCTCTAGAGTTCTCTTCTAAGTTTGATATTCCATGATTTGAGATTTTTTTCCCTTAAGAAATTCATGTTTCAACCATACACATAAGATTTTAAACATACATTATAACACATTAAATGTAGTGTATACGTATAAGTGTGAATAATATAGAATGAACTACATGATCTAAAAGCTTTTTAGTCAAAATATTGTGACTCCTAGGACCTGAAGTCTTCTTAAAAATATCCCATCCCCAAACTGCTAAACCAGAATTGTATGGTAACAAGAACCCCAGGTGATTTGAATATACATTAAAGCTTGAGAAATCAGGTCAAGAATACTGTTTCTCAAAGGCTGGGGCTCAAAAGTCATCCTAGTGGCCACTTAATAAAAACATAAATACCTGGGCCTACTTCAGATCTACCAAACAAGAATCTTTGAAAATGGAACAAAAAATCGTGATTATTCATCAGCAGTACAATTTTTTTGGTGGATGGAGATACCTATCCAAAATACAATTAGAGAACCACCATTCAATCTAACTCAGAGGGAGCAAAAGAGACAGAGAAGGCTATGAATTTTAAAGCAGAACATTGAATATTGGAACATTGGTTTTCAAGTTCAAGAGAGTGGGGGTAAATTAGCGTTAATTATCAACAACAAGCAATTAAGGAGAGATCAGCTTCAGCGGAAGAAGTTTGTCTGGTTCACTTGGATGCAGTTTTTCCAAGAAGTAAACAAAAAGGAGTCCCAGGGGAGCCATAAAAGGCAGTTTTTTTTCAATGCTAGACCTGGGAGATAGGACCACTGAAGGAAACCTTTCAGTGACCAGAGTTATATTTATCTTTCTGCCTAAGGCACTCACCAATTATGTGCACTATAAATGCAAGTTGGCTCCCTACTAGAAAAAAAAAAAAAAAACAAGGTTTGAGAAATGCCTCTCAGTGCCCTAGTTTATTAGAAAAGAACAGATTTTTAGAAAGAGTCATGAGCAACAATCCACAAAGTAGGGAAGAAAAAAATTCTAGGAAAGCGGTATAAGGTTAAACTGGCATCAAACTTCAGAATGGTGGAAAAATATTACACAGAAGGAAAAGAAAGAGAAATTCTAAGGCCTAAAACTCACAGTGTGGTCCATGAACCAGCAGCATCCACTTTCTCTGTCAGCTTGTTAGGAATGCAGACTCTTAGGCTCCATGGAAAGACCTCTTGAGAGGGAGTCTGTAAGCTTAACAAGATTCCCAGGCGGTTTTGTCATCACCAACCAAGTCGTATCCAACTCTGACGAGCCCGTGGATGGTAGCCCACCAGGCTCCTCTGTCCATGGAATTTCCCAGGTGAGAATAATGGAGTGGGTTGCCATTCCCTCTCCAGCATCTAACCAATCCAGAGATCTAACCTGGGTCTCCTGCATTGCAGGCAGATTCTTCACCAACTTGAGCCACCAGGGATGCCCCAAATTTTCACTCTAGACTATCTGGAAATAGATCCAGGCACCAACACGTTTTAGAGCTCTCCATGTGTGGCCAGGGCCTTCCTGGTGGCTCAGTGGTAAACAATCTGCCTGCCGTGCAGGAGACCCACGCTCAATCCTTGCTTGGAAGGATTCCCTGGAGAAGGAAATGGCAACCCCTTCTACTATTCTTGCCTGGGAAATCCCAAAGACAGAGGAGCCTGGTGGGCTGCAGTCCATGGGGCTGCAAAAGAGTCAGACCTGACTTAGCTACAAATGTATGGCCAAGGTTGAAAGCTGCAACTTTATATCCCTGGAGTTCTAAAGTTACATTACAGGTATAAAACTTGGGCCTCTTTCAAAGGTGGCCACTGACCTTTTTGGTTAAGCCCCAATATTCTGTATGCCACAAAACTTTAAGGTGCCAGTGGATGAAACGGACTGTGGGTGATGATTTAGTGAATGGCTGCTAATTCAGGGACAGCACCACATATTATTACAGATTTGACTAATAGAGAGATTTGTTCTCTTCCTTCCCCAAGTGTGAAACCCATCAGATGCTCATCAATTCAGGTAATCATCTGAGAATAAGTGGAAAAGCCTACAGAAATCTAAAATGCTCCTTTAATGGCTTAAGTATTTTTTGAGAACAAGTGGTATTTGCATCTCTTCTTCCAGTTAAAGGTCATGACATTATAAGAGAACTGAGGATTTGAGAAGTGAGTGTGTTTTAATAATCAGATAATCTGAGTCTGAGGTGAAAGGTCTTTGCTCAAATCCACAACACACATGTTTTAACTTCTTGTGCAATGAACGTACACTGTCACTTTTACATGCTGGAAAGCATATTTTAAATATGTGAACCCCTATAGTAATTCTACTGTGTTTCTTATCGTAAAAGCTGCATAAAATTCAAAGACATGAGATCAGAAAGTAGGCATTCTGTAGAATCTTACACTGAAATGAGGCAGAGGAGTAATAAAATGATCAAATAAACTATACAACTGGATGTTATGAAGGTAGCACACACAGTCTGAAACGAGCTTGGAACTCATCCATTCTCAGTTACAAATAACTGGAAAGATGGTCAAATACAGTCCTTAAAAGTAAAGAAATGGAAAATGAAAGTTTAGCTAATATGAATAGTCAATAAATTAAGTTGAGGATGAAAGACTGTTAGTGAACAAACTTGTTGATTCCCCTAATGCACTGGATAGAACTCACAACTCAACAGGAAGTGGCATCCTGAATGGACTACTGTATGATATGCAGAAGACAGGCACTGAAATCTACACACCTGAGGGAGAAAACATGTGGGTAAAGATGAGGGAAGAAACAGCAGAGGTCTCAATACACTGAAGACTGGGCTGGAGTCAGTGATTCATTACACTACCCAACAAGAGTTTATCGAGCAACTATGTATCAGACGTGGCACCATTATAGGCAGCTGGATAACCTGGAATTCGTGTCCACAGTTAAGTTCAGTTCAGTCGCTAAGCTGTGTCCAACTCTGCGACCCCATGAATCGCAGCATGCCAGGCCTCCCTGTTCATCACCATCTCCCGAAGTTCACTCAGACTCACTTCCATCGAGTCCGTGATGCCATCCAGCCATCTCATCCTCGGTCGTCCCCTTCTCCTCCTGCCCTCAATCCCTCCCAGCATCAGAGTCTTTTCCAATGAGTCAACTCTTCGCATGAGGTGGCCAAAGTACTGGAGTTTCAGCTTTAGCATCATTCCTTCCAAAGAAATCCCAGGGTTGATCTCCTGCAGAATGGACTGGTTGGATCTCCTTGCAGTCCAGGGACTCTCAAGAGTATTCTCCAACACTACAGTTCAAAAGCATCAATACTTCGGCACTCAGCTTTCTTCACAGTCCAACTCTCACATCCATACATGACCAATGGAAAAACCATAGCCTTGACTAGATGGACCTTAGTCAGCAAAGTAATGTCTCTGCTTTTGAATATACCATCTAGGTTGGTCATAACTTTTCTTCCAAGGAGTAAGCGTCTTTTAATTTCATGGCTGTAGTCACCATCTGCCGTGATTTTGGAGCCCCCAAAATAAAGTCTGACACTGTTTCCACTGTTTCCCCATCTATTTCCCATGAAGTGATGGGACCGGATGCCATGATCTTCGTTTTCTGAATGTTGAGCTTTAAGCCAACTTTTTCGCTCTCCTCCTTCACTTTCATCAAGAGGCTTTTTAGCTCCTCTTCACTTTCTGCCATAAGGGTGGTGTCATCTGCATATCTGAGGTTATTGATATTTCTCCCGGCAATCTTGATTCCAGCTTGTGTTTCTTCCAGTCCAGCGTTTCTCATGATGTACTCTGCATATAAGTTAAATAAGCAGGGTGACAATATACAGCCTTGACGTACTCCTTTTCCTATTTGGAACCAGTCTGTTGTTCCATGTGCAGTTCTAACTGTTGCTTCCTGACCTGCATACAGATTTCTCAAGAGGCAGGTTAGGTGGTCTGGTATTCCCATCTCTTTCAGAATTTCCCACAGTTTATTGTGATCCACACAGTCAAAGGCTTTGGCATAGTCAATAAAGCAGAAATAGATGTTTTTCTGGAACTCGCTTGCTTTTTCCATGATCCAGCGGATGTTGACAATTGATCTCTGGTTCCTCTGCCTTTTCTAAAACTAGCTTGAACATCAGGGAGTTCACGCTTCCCAGATAATCATGATGTGATCACTAATCTAGAGCCAGACATCTTGGAATGTGAATTCAAGTGGGCCTTAGAAAGCGTCACCATGAACAAAGCTAGTGGAGGTGATGGAATGCCAATTGAGCTGTTTCAAATCCTGAAAGATGATGCTGTGAAAGTGCTGCACTCAATATGCCAGCAAATTTGGAAAACTCAGCAGTGGTCACAGGACTGGAAAAGGTCAGTTTTCATTCCAATTCCAAAGAAAGGCAATGCCAAAGAATGCTCCAACTACCGCACAATTGCACTCATCTCACATGCTAGTAAAGTAATGCTCCAAATTCTCCAAGCCAGGCTTCAGCAATACATGAACCGTGAACTCCCTGATGTTCAAGCTGGTTTTAGAAAAGGCAGAGGAACCAGAGATCACAGTGCTTCCCTAAACGTGATGAGATGAACTCAGATGTGGCTCCACGTAAAAAAAAAGCTTTCCATCTAGCTTGATGTTCTCATCCAGCTAAGAGCAGAGCATTTTACTTGTCTAGCTGACAACTTAATATCTCAGGGAGTTGATAAAGCAATGAGAAGTACCTCTCACTACAGTATTTTGACTCAGTGGTTGATTGAGGAAATAATTGAATATTATTTTGAATAATAATATTCTTTCCAAATAATAATTTGGGAGAAAATGAACACCATTGTATAGGATATTAAAATAGTCATGTATCACTTATGAGATTTACTAAAGTTTCAAAATTCAGGAAAATATTCAGAGAAATATTTCATAAGAAAAGTAACAGAAAAGGGAAAGAAAGGAAAGATTCAATATTTTTCAGATCATGTTTTAAGTAATGTTTAAGTAATCTCTCTCCTACCAAGAGATTATGTGAACTTCACAAAGCTGTTAAGAATATATATGACAAGAAATTCAACAGATTGAAATGATGAAATTAAAATTCAATGAAGAAGAAGATAAGTAGCTGGCAAAAAAATGAAGATAATGTATAATAGGTCATAATAAATATATGGGGAAAACAACAGGAAACAAACAGTTGCTTAGGGATTTCTCTATATTGTGATAAAACTATTCTTAATATGCAAAGATGGTAAGTATTAAAAACTGTGGTGTTGTGATGAAATAAAAAGTATGCATTTGGTCCTTTATCCCCAGTTCCTGGTACAGAGTTCATAAATTCCTTGTACAATAATTTCTCAAGTGATGTGCTTAGTCGCTCAGTCGTGTCCGACTCTTTGCAACCCCATGGACTGTAGCCCGCCAGGCTCCTCTTTCCAGAATAATACAGGTGAGCAATTGCTCTTTTTTATTCATAATAACCCATTCTTTTTGCCTTTATGCCATACTTCATTATTTTTTAAATTGAAGTGTATTTGATTTACAATAGTATATTAGTTTCAGGCATAAAGCATAGTGATTCATTTTTTGTACACATTGTGCACCATTAAAAGTTATTATAAGATAATGGCTATAATTCCTTATGCTGTATAATACGTCCTTGTTGCTTTTCTATTTTATACATAGTACTTCGTACCTATGAATCCAATACCACTATCTTGTCCTCCCTTCCCTTTCCCCTCTGGTAACCAGTAGTTCGTTTTCTATGTCCCTAGTCTCTTTCAGTTTTGCTGTACACACTAGCTTGTGTTATTTTTCAGATCCTACATATAAGTGATAATGTGCAGTATTTGTCTTTGTCTGATTTATTTCACTAAGCATAATATTTTCTAGATCCATCTGCTGCTGCTGCTGCTGCTGTCACTTCAGTCGTGTCGGACTCTGTGCACCCCATAGACGGCAGCCAACCAGGCTCCCCAGTCCCTGGGGTTCTCCAGGCAAGAACACTGGAGTGGGTTGCCATTTCCTTCTCCAATGCATGAAAGTGAAAAGTGAAAGTGAAGTCGCTCAGTCATGTCCGACCCTCAGTGATCCCATGGACTGCAGCCTTCCAGGCTCCTCTGTCCATGAGATTTTCCAGGCAGGAGTACTGGAGTGGGGTGCCATCGCCTTCTCCGTCTAGATTCATCTATCTTGCTGCAAATAGCAGAATTTCATTCTTTTTATGTGCTGAGTAGTATTCCATTGTGTGTGTTCTTTTTTTAGATTTTGAGGAATCTCCACACTGATTTCTATAGTGGTTGCCCTAGTTTACATTACCACCAACAGTATAAAAGGATTCTGTTTTCTTTATACCCTTGTCAGCACTTATTACTTATATAATTTTTGATAATAGCCATTCTGACACATGTGATGTGATAGCTCTTGCATCCTTTCATGAGCCTGTTGGCCATCTGTATGTCATTAAGGAAAGGTCTGCTTGGATCTTCTGCCCATTTTTTTTGTTTGGGTTGTGTGGGTTTTTTTAATACTGTTGTATGAGCTGTTTATATATTCTGGATATTAACTCCTTGTCAGTCTTGACATCTGCAAATATATTCTCCCATTCCACAGGTTGTCTTTTCATTTTGTTGATGGTTTCCTTTGCTGTGCAAAATAGTTCCTATTTGTTTATTTTTTGTTGTTGTTTCTTTTGCCTTGTGCTGTACTTAGTTGCTCAGTTGTGTCTGACTCTTTGGGACCCCATGGACTGCAGCCTGCCACACTTCTCGGTCCCTGGGGATTCTCCAGGCAAGAATACTGGAGTGGGTTGCCATGCCCTCCTCCAGGGATCTTCCCAACCCAGGGATTGAACCCAGATCTCCCACAATGCAGGCAGATTCTTTATCATCTGAGCCACCAGGAAAACCATAGGAGAAAAATGTCAAAGTTCCCTCTCTTCCAGGAACCGTGGATCCCTGTTTTTCCCTGAATATGGTGTGACTTCAACTCTACCCTTTAGAAAAAAGCAAAATGAACCCTATCACACTTTACTATGAGATGTACCTTCACTCAAAATGTTAATAACCTTGTTTTAAAGAGTCATTTTAACTACCCATACTTTGATTAACCTGAACAAGAGCCCATATACCATACTTTTTTTTCCAGTAGGCTTTCATATGCACTTTAGAAAAATTTGGGGAAATTGTTAGACATAACAGTTACAATAAGAGATGGATGAAACCTGGCATTTTAAATTCAGGCACAATTGAAATATGAAAATAGATTGAACTTATATTAACTTCTAAAAGTAGACTAGGCAGAGTGAGTTTTTACAGTTTTCATTTGAAAAGAATAATACACTGAGTTGTCATTCCTCAAAATTATTCATTGAGATGCCCATAGCCATTCATATGATTTGGCAATATGTATTGAGTCAATGAAATTTTAATATGCTTTAAAGTGTGATACTTCATATACAGAGTAAAATAGCATATTTCATCCCAATTTAATAGTGAAAAATAAAAATAAAAAAACAGTTTTTCTCTGCAATATGTAGAGGTCCTCTCACCTCTAGTGGTAAGTGAAGTACCAAATTTTTAGTCTCTTTGAACCAATTCCTGAAATGCAGATCATTTAGAATTATCACCCTTATGATACAAAATGGTAAACAAAGTTTATGGTTTGACTTCAGTGCCCCTTGGAAAATCTCTTAAACTTCCTTTCAACTATGCATTCAAAAATCCCCAAAATTATTCAGCTAAACTTCAAAAACATTAGGTTGACCAATGTTTTTAACAAAATTTCACAGTCAGTCTGTATACATTAATAACTGTTTTATCTAGCAAGTAAACTAACATCAACTAACTTCAACTCTTTCCCTATTACCATAAAGCTGAAAATATATATGAATGTAAATTAACTTCCCTGGAGAACTTTTTTTAAGAAAATAAGCTCTTCTAAAACATTTAAGAGAGTAGGAGGGTAAAAACATGACATCACGCACATAGTTTATTTTGGATTCCACCTGAGTTATTGTTCTTTTCAAAGATCAACTACTGTTACTTCATATTTGCAAAAAGACATATATATTGAATAATGTCCTAGATGGATCAGTGGGTAAAGAATTTGTCTGCAATGCAGACATAAGAGACACAAGGTTGATCCCTGGGTCAGGAAGATCCCCTAGAGGAAGGAATGGCAACCCACTCCAGTTTCTTGTCTGGGAAATCCCATGGACAGAGGAGCCCGGTGGGCTACAGTCCATGCTTTCACAAGAGTTGGACATGGCTTAGCGATTAACACACACATGCATGCACAAACAGGCATCTAATCAGGGCGGTTAGAGTGATTTGGTAAATGGGAGATTTGCCATAAAACATATCAAGGGGATATCTGCTACTTCAGCTCTGACCAGCTACTTCCTAGCAGGGATTGGGGAGCTATGTTGTCAAATTCTGATTCTTAAAATTTCCAATCATTATGTGAACACTCTGAATTTTAAATGTCCACAACTGTAGGAGTCATGAGATTCTAAGCACATAGTAGAACTGGGCTGCCTAGCTTCTCCTGGATGGCACCATGTGAGTAGTTCTGTTTGGTTACTTGTAAACCAGATTTTAATTTTGGATGGAAGACCTCCCAAAGCTCTTTTCTTTCTACTCTGGCAACGATCACCTCCTTCATCAAAGTAGGTCCAGAGTGAAGACAATTCAGTACAATTGTCATGATATATGTGCCACATGAGTGAGAGAGAAAACTGTTATTTTTAACTGCTGAGATGTGTGTGTGAACATGTGTACGCCTGTGTTTGCCATAAATATCTTCTCCTGACTGATATAGCCACTAACTCAGCTAAAAACACAAACACAACACAATGTCAATGAACAAGGATTCACACACCAGTGCAGGTCAGAATTTACCTACTGGCCACAGATCACACTGAGCACACCCATACACGAACACAAGTACTTCGGGTTCTTTGAACAAAAAATCGTACAGGCTAATAGAATGCATGGTCCCAGTATTAATTAGTGTAGAAGAATGGGAAAGGCCACGAGAAGAGAGGAAGGAGGAGACGAGAAAGGAGAGGATGAGGGAGAGGAGAACAACAAGAATACTCAGAAGGAAACCAAGTGGAAAAAAACAACAGGTTGACTAGAGTGGCCAGACCTGGTTCATATCTGTTCAGAAGCCCATGTGGGCACCCATCTTTCTTTCCACAATTCCCTTTCCTAGAGAGTCCTAGAAACTATCTGAAGTCTGCTCACTCCACTCGCATCTTGGGGTTTTAAACCTTTCTTCTTCTTCTTCCCTGCTTCCTTCCTCCCTCCAATAAATGTCTAGGTCTCAATTCCCCTCTGGGAAAGCCAGGCAGCTCTCTATAAGACCTCTGCATTGTTCAGAGTTGTATATTAATGGTTATTAATATATTCTCCCTCTTCACTATGGCGTTTTCATCATTAAAAATCACATGTATAAACACTTAGTTTGATTTCCAAGGTGGCACAGTAGTAAAGAATCCACCTGTCAATGCAGGCAATGCCAGAGACGCAGGTTCGATCCCTGAGTTGGGAGAATCCCCTGGAGGAGGAAACGGCAATCTACTCCAGTATTCTTGCCAGGAAAATTCGATGGACATAGGAGCCTGCTGGGCTACAGTCCAAGGGGCTGCAAAGACTTGGACACCAGTGAGCGACTGAGCAGAAATACACACAAACACTTAGCTTAGAGAAACTGAAGGTACAGATTCTGGAGTCAGACTACCTGAATCTGGATACCTATAGTGTGTGGTCTTGGAAGAAAAATGTTTCCCTACTTTGTCTCCATTTTCTCATCTGCAAATTAAGAATAATAAGAGTATCTATCCTGTTGATTCTCCTAAGACTACATAAACAGTAAGAGCATATAAATGTTTGTTAAATAGATGAGCAAACAAATAAAAGTATACACATTTTGGGAATATCAGGATTTAGACTGCTGTGAAATATTGGCCGTGTAAGACTGGAGTGGGCTAACTTTCAATTTCCTTTAAATTTCATGGTATACTGCTTACAAGGCCCAATATGCAACTTTATCATCAGTTTCAACAGTAAGAGTCAGAATTGATGTTTTTGTTTCATCTAAGTCAATATTCCAACATCAGGTTTACACCACTGGTAGTAGGAACTGAGCTCCTGACAGCCATTTCCTTTTTGATAAAATGGATAGGAAATAGTACTTAACACTAATACATAAAAAGACAGACAATCTACTCAGAAGCTAAACAAAACATCTCTATTGTCAGTATACTTGAAAAGTTCTAACCCTACACTCCAAAAGCCTTGTCTTATGGTGTAAACTCCAGTGCAAAGGAAAAAAAAAATGTGTCATTTCAATAAATCTTTCCTTTTAACTTGGAAAATGACTTGGTCTTTCAGTTTATCTCTTTTTATATAGTGAAGCATAAAGTTTAAGGGATACCTTCCATCAAAAAACTCCTTCCTCATAAAACATCCTTCCCAGTGTGTTCTGTATTCACATGTTTTGCTATAAAAGACAAGTCTGCACTGACTCTTTCTACACCCTGAGTTGTATTTACAGACTTTGACTTGACAGTCATCAACAAAAGTAACAGAAGATGCTTCTTTGCCCCTCACCCTTCCTCAATCCTGTTGTTTCCACATTGTGATAATCAATACAGAATGGGTCACAGGTCTCAGCAATAAATCTGGGCTTCTGAACTCTATCTTCTATTAGATGTCACTTTTTTCAGGATGAGGAGATACATAAACAGAACTTAGAGGAATGTTGGATTTTTTCCAACAGATTCTAAAAACTGATTCTGTTTGATTTTTGTAAATTTAAGACAATATGGATGGTAATCTCAGTAAACATATTTACAAGATATGAAGGAGACAATTCTGAAACAGCCCGTGGGAATTTTCAGAGTTGAGAATTACTTCAAAGGTTCAGAAAAGAAACGACAAAAGGAAATTACAGCATATTGCACTTAATGCAATATGTGTATCCATTTGTGAATCCCATCTATCTCCTGGAATGAACAAAGTCTCATTATGAAAGTTACTACTCTGTCTTTTGCTTTCATTCCTACCACTCTGGACATTATTGGCAATGTCTTGGAGAATTGGTAACCTTGAAAACCTATTCATCTGTCTTCAAAATACTGTATTTAAAACTGAAAACAATTCTGTGGAGTAACTACTTCCAATCCTTATAATACCATAGTTATCTCTCTTTGCTTTATGAAATAGATTTTCTATTTGTTGTCTGAAGTCTTTACAAATGTCTTTAAACCATAAACTTTTCAGAGGTAAAAAGCATGGAGATAAAGCTCTTTGATGATAAACACTGAATTACACAAGCATCAATGTAATTGCTTATTTTGTCCATTTGGAACACTGTAAGAAACATAAAAAAGCTAACATATTTCTTGTTTTATTCTAATACTTCATGCTAATCAATATCCAAATACAAGAAGCTATAAAGCTACCAATCAAAACTCAAATGACCAAAAAACCATTGAGATGTTTTGTTAGATTAATAGCCTAGTAATACATTTTTGAAACTATATGCTTGCTCTATTTTTATACAGTATTTCACATTTTATGTATATACAGCAAGAGCCTCTTCTGTCTTTCACTCTTCCATTCCACATTCAAAAGGATGGCCCTATTAATTCTTCTTCCAACCTGCAAATACATTCATTTTAATGAGAGGAATTGTAAGTCCAATGGGAGGTACTGAAATAAAAGCTATTTTTCTTCAGTGAAGCAAATATTTAAAGAAGTGATTCTACAACTATGTGTGGGGATAAGAGGTACACAGGGCTTAAATTTCTGCATCATTCCACTCGCTTTCTTTTTTAAAAGTCTAACTAATAAATTCAACTGTTTAAAGGGAGAATCAAAAGAAATTTACAGAAAGCTTATAAGACTGTCTGGGCTTTTCTTTGGCTGTTAAGCAAGAGCCATGGCACAGGTAAGTGTTTGGTTTCTCTTTATGTCCATTTGCAAGCATCACCTGAAGGGTGACATAGAATAATAAGATCACAGCACGAAGACTAGGTGCACACAGAGCCCTTACCAGGCATAGAGTGAGTTCAAGTCCCACAGCCTTTGGAGATCAGTCTAAGCAGCCCTCCTTGCTAAATGGAGGCAAAAGAGCAAGAATCGCTATGAAAACCAGAAAGAAAAGCAAGTTAAGCAGATAGCAGAAAAGCAGGTATAAGAAAAGGCCATCTGAATAAGAGGACCACCAGTACTGCCTATCAGGTACTTAATACTGTCATTAGCTCTAGGCATGGAAGAAGCTGGGTCACATGAAACATAGGCAGGGAATTTGAAACATATAAGATCTGGGGGTTCTTGGAATATCTGGAGCAGATAGAATTAATGAATTCATTCAACATATTATTCAGTACCTATTATTGCACTGAGTATTGAGATGACAAAGATAACACACACGGGGTTTTATATCTCAAAGAACTATCAGTGAGTTAAGAAAGTCAGCTTACTGAAGGGATATATTTAAAATACAGCCCAATAATACCTATGATGAAAGTAGGTACAAGATGCTCTAAGAACCAAACCAAAGCAAACTGAGATTATGGAAAGTTCTTATTAAAGGCTCAAGATGTCCTGAAGCACAAAACACTATTATCTTTATGATACATGATTACTTGTTTCCTCTACAAAATATTGTGGTGGAATTTTGTCAGACCATAAAGAGGCTTAAGGCCAGGACAGTCTAGGTAAAGGAAACCAATGTGAAGATATAAAGGTGAAAATACGTGTAGATCATGTGGGGTCCCGGAGAGATTTTGCTGTGTCTGGACACAAGACAGGCCTAATCAAGAACCTGAAGTGATTATTAGGACCAGGTTATGAAAGGTTTGGCTTCCCTGTGGCTTAGTTGGTAAAGAGTCTGCCTGTAATGTGGGGAGACCCAGGTTCATTCCCTGAGTTGGGAAGATCCCCTGGAGAAGGAAATGGCAACCCAATCCAGTATTCTTGCCTGGAGAATTCCATGGACAAAGGAGCCTGGTGGGCTACACTCCATGGGGTCACAAAGAATCAGACATGACTGAGTGACTTATCACTTCATGGAAGGTTTGGTGCACCGGGTCCCATAGCTGGTATTTTATTCTGTAGACTATGGGGAAACATCGAGGAGTGATATGATTAGATCTGGTTTCAGAGCAACTCTTCTGGAAGCCTCAGGAAGAACAGAGATAGGAGGAAAGGGATGAACCACAGAGTGATATGTTAAGAGGCTGCTTCATGGAAAAGACTTGAGAGCTTAAACCAAAGCAATGACAGAGACGGTAAGAATGAGAGGATAGACTCTCAATCTTTAGAAGAATGAATCAATAGGGCTTGGTGATGGATAGTTTAAGGAAAAGACTGAGGATAGTAGGACTATTGGATTTCCTATTAGGATATGTCATTCCCTACTTAGAATATACATAAGGAGGAGCATGCTGGAAGGGAGGATAATAAAAGACCGATTTAGAAGTCCCTATAGAGTATTCACAGGAAATAGATGGGGAAACAGTGGAAACAGTGTCAGACTTTATTTGGGGAGCTCCAAAATCACTGCAGATGGTGACTGCAGCCATGAAATTAAAAGACGCTTACTCCTTGGAAGAAAAGTTATGACTAATCTAGATAGCATATTCAAAAGCAGAGACATTACTTTGCCGACTAAGGTCCGTCTAGTCAAGGCTATGGTTTTTCCTATGGTCATGTATGGATGTGAGAGTTGGACTGTGAAGAAGGCTGAGCGCCAAAGTTGGAGAAGACTCTTGAGAGTCCCTTGGACTGCAGGGAGATCCAACCAGTCCATTCTGAAGGAGATCAACCCCAGGATTTCTTTGGAAGGAATGATGCTAAAGCTGAAACTCCAATACTTTGGCCACCTCATGCAAAGAGTTGACTCATTGGAAAAGACTCTGATGCTGGGAGGGATTGGGGGCAGGAGGAGAAGGGGACGACCGAGGATGAGATGGCTGGATGGCATCATGGACTCGATGGACGTGAGTCTGAGTGAACTCCGGGAGATGGTGATGAACAGGGAGGCCTGGCATGCTGCGATTCATGGGGTCACAAAGAGTCAGACATGACTGAGCGACTGAACTGAACTGAATTGATAGAGTATTCAGAAAGGTCTGGTATTGAATGTATGGATATGGAGATTCAGAGTCCAGAGAAGCAGTCTAGGTTAGAGATAAAAAGTTGGGTGGTATTTTAAGCAATGGATTTGTGAGGAGACATAAAGGAGAACATGAATACAAGAAGCGCAGAGAGCCTGTTATGCAGTCAAGCAAACGAGAGCATTTGAGGGCAGGTACTTGTGCCTAGTGTGCCCAGATACAGGTATGTTGTGAGGCCTTCTTGACTCAAAAAGGTGTGAAAGGGCTGATCACAGTTACCATATGATTCAGCCATTTCCATTCCTAGAAATATATTCAAGAAACATGAAAATATAGCCTCACACACACACAAAATTGCACATCAGTGTTCATAGCAGCATTATTCGTAACAGCCAAGAAGTTGAACCAACTCAACTGAACTGACAAAAGAATAAGTAAAATGTGGTGTTTCCAAACAATGAAATAGTAAAGAAATTAAGTAATGATACAGGTTCTAACTCTGGATGAACTTAAAACCATCATGCCAAGTGAAAGAAGCCAGCAACTTATTACATGATTCCAGTTCTATGACATGCCCAGAATATGCAAGCCTATAGAAAGCAGCTTCTTCATTGCCCAGGGCTGGGGGAATGATACCTGAAAAGTGCAGGGTTTCTTTCCAACATGATGAAAATATTCTAAAATTGACTGTGATAATGGTTGCACAATTCTATGATGATACTAAAACTCATTGAATTGTTCACTTTAAATGAGCGAGTTGGATGGTATATGAATTATATCTCAATAATGCTGTTAAAAGATAATATGAAAGGACAGTTGAAAGCATAGACAAGATGAATGTAAGCACAAAGGCTTAAAAGTTATTAAAAATCTCTCCAGAAGTTTATCTAAAAAAAAGTAATCTTCCATCCATTGCAATAGGCATTATAAGACACGAGTGATAGGTAAATATGAGTGATAGGTAAGTATTAGAGTCAAGAAACAAAGGAGTCAAATCAATATAACTCCCCACCTGCTTGGTGAAAGCAAAGGTCAAAGGGTAGGTGGACTACTTAGAAATACATATAAATAACATTTTCAAACAATTTATTTCACATGTAAATATAAAATGTTTCAGAACAGCACAGTCTTTGCATTTTTGTAAATGTTAATTTATGTGGAGAAAATCCACACTAGGAGTCTATTCATGTTTAGACTCCCACAGGCACCCCATTTCCTTCACTGCAGTAAGGGTTGCCGTATGGAAGGCAGAAAAACAGATATTTCCAGTTAGGCCTAGTTTACAAATTTAGTTCTCAAGATTTCTGTAAATAAAGCCATTTGTGGAGGGTGGGAACCTTCTTTCCTCTTTTTTGTTTTTCCTTCTTTCCTCTTTTCTTCCAGTAAGGCGGAGTCATTGGCTCAGTCTGGCTATTACTCCCCAAAGGGCCCTGTCTCTTATACACATCTTAAGACTGGAGTGGGCTAACTTTCAATTTCCTTTAAATTTCATGGTATACTGCTTACAAGGCCCAATATGCAACTTTATCATCAGTTTCAACAGTAAGAGTCAGAATTGATGTTTTTGTTTCATCTAAGTCAATATTCCAACATCAGGTTTACACCACTGGTAGTAGGANGATCCCTGGGTCAGGAAGATCCCCTGGAGAAGGAAATGACAACCCACTCCAGTATTCTTGCCTGGAGAATCCCATGGATGGAGGAGCCTGAAGGGCTACAGTCCACGGGGTCGCAAAGAGTCAGACACGACTGAGCTACTTCACTTTGCCTATAAAGAGGGGGCTACATGCAGAAAGAACACAGTCAGCTCTGACTGTCATCTTGAAATTGGTCATTGGTGGTCTGACCAGCGTCATCTTGGTTGTTTCAGGTACAGCTAATCTTCACTTCCAGGGCCAGTTTGCTTCCATTTCTTTGAGGCCAGTTTTCAGAATTGAGGCACTTTACACCACGGCCACAGTTTGGTCATCTTGTGGCTAATTTCATCTGGTAGGGGTTCAGTGTCTATAAGACGGTTCACACGGTATAGCTCAGAATATTATCTATTGCCTTTGAGGAGGAGCTAAAGGTCCCTGATTATGCTTAGCTGAAGGAGGAAACAGACAGAGCTGGACTCCATCTTAGGCCAGGCTGCGAGCATTAGGCTACACGCATGGTCACCCTCCCAATGGACTCTGAACTTTGTGCCTGGTGCCTATAGAAGCAGCGTACCAATGGGAAACCAGACCCCCCGGATAAAAGAGCCTCAGGATTTGGGCTCTCTGTTGCCTGAAAGAATATGCTAATTATCTCTGTAACCGAACAAAGTCGTAAATTTCATTATGTTTATCGGGATATGATCACAGTGCTATTGATAAATGTCCACTGTTTATCTAGTCTTGTGACACATGAATCATGGGTTAACTTTGATCGTATCTCTCTTTTACCTTGTCCCTGTCTCTTATACACATCTAGATGTGTATAAGAGACAGAGTCAATACTTCTTAAGGAACCAACTAACCACATCAACCCCATCTCAGTTTAAGGTCCACAGTTTCTCTCTCCACCAAACTCGTTGTTCTTCCAGGTAGAATCTCACAATTCCATGTTCTCTATCTTGTGTGTATATTTTATCTTCATAACCAGGACATAAGAGGCTCATAGGCAGACAGGATGGTTTCATACATTCTGTACATTCTCTGTGATATCTAGAATATTGCTGCAAAAGTAATAGATTGTTGTTAAATCCTTAATCATGACATAATTTTAGAAGAATAACTAATGTCCCTAAATGATTTCCTATATATATTAAAAATAATTTACAGGTGTATCAAATGCATTCTTGCTCTGCTCTTAAAAAAAAGGCTGAACACTTGCTGTGTGCAGACATTGTTAAGTTCTGTAAATTCATTTATTACAAATACACACTCTCTTAACAATCCTATAAGGTAGTTACTCTTTCTATTTTCAATCTGCAGATAAAAAAATGAAAGATATAGAGGCCTGATGAAGCAATGTGTCTGAGAATTTCCACAAGGATTTCTCCACATTAAACGCAATAAATATGTTACATTATTTATTTTTTTACTTTCTAATGTTGGCTGAAAGTTTCCCAATGAAATGCTGAAAGATGCAAAGGCCTCAGAGTCAAGGAGACCTGTATTTAAATCCTAAACTCTCAAGAATCACAGTTTACTCAAACATACAATGAGGTTACTAATACTTGACTCACAGGCATTATAATACAATTGAAAAGAATACAATCAAAAGTTTCCATAGAGAGCAGAAAAGTAATATTATTTCATTTTCAATCTACTTGAATCATAAATGATTCCAGAAGTTTACCATTATTTTGGAAGGAAACATGTCAATAATTCCAGAGGTGTTAAGGCATTTTTCAGGGTATTATTACAGATATATATTTGCTATAATCTTAGGATGTTAAACTTTTCCTCAAAGAGATGATAAGGGCATCCCAATTATGGCATCTAGTTCTTATCAAAGGCCATGTTGAAGATTTTACCAGTCATATTACATATCATTCCTGATTTGTTCTTAAATGAAGAGCTCTTCAATTTCTTCAGCAAGTAACTCCAAAATAGGAGCTTGAAAGGAGAAGGTAAAGGGTAAAAGATTTTGAAAGCATTATGGATGAGTGGGCCAGTACATGCTCACCAATGATGAGTGACAGAATTATTTGAGGCACATCTCTTTGGCACTGTACTACTATATAAGAAATATCCTTCACAATCTAAATTCTAGATTCATTGATTTTGCTTAGGAAAAAAAATCATATGGACTGACCTACCTATAATGAATAAAAGTATGAACAGTGATTATCTTTTCAAAATATAATTAGGCTTGTAGAGCAATGACAGTGAAATGCATTTAGTCGTGGGTATAACCAGTCTGTTCTCTTCACTGAACCTGAGCAAGGTGATCTGGCTGAAACAGCCAGAAAACCCCAGTATCCTCTAGAAAGGACTTCTAAACTGCACTGTCACTAGAGCATGTAACTCCTTGTACACATGCTTGCCTCATTTTCTTAGCATTAATCACTCAGTCGTGTCTGACTCTTTGTGACCCCATGGAATGTAGCCCATCAGGTTCCCCTGTCCATTGGATCCTCCGGGCAAGAATACTGAAATGGGTAGTCATTCCCTTCTCCAGGTGATATTCCCACAGGGATCAAACCCACATCTCCCGCATTGCAGGCAGATCCTTTAATGTCTGAGCCACCAGTGATGCAGTTTCTTAAGGACCAGGCCAAACCTGCTGATGGAGCACATAACATAATTGAGCTTTATTTTCACTGTACGTTTGACAATGGATCAGATGATTCCCACCCACATTAGGGAAATGAAACTACTTTGAGTAAACAGATTCAAATGCTAATTTTACCCAGAAATGTCCCCACAGACACAGTCCAAAATTTAATCTGGGCATCCCTTGACTCAGTCAAGTTAACACATAAAATTAGCCACAATGACAGTACCATGGGGATCCATCAGCATACAATAAAGAATTAGCTTCTCTCTTGATGCCTTTAGGGTAGTTGAGAAAATAATATATATCCATGTCATTTTCATCCAAAATGGGACACTTGTGAGAATGAAAGGAGGTTCTGTTAATAATTAAGCTAGGACAAAACTATCTGGGGCAGATTAGAATATATATTCATACATTTACTCTTCATATAAGGAAATAAGTATAACAATTTTATGCAAAAGATGACAAGAGGAGGGTGACAATCCTTACGAAAACTCTTTTTTGCACAGATCTTTTCAAACTTTGCTTCCCTACCACCGTGTGAAGTTTCAGCAGATCCTATAACTTTTCCTGTCTTCTTTAGTTACCAGGAAATTCACTTCGGTAATCTATAGTGCAGTCACTGATGCTCCAAATTTCATTTCCCATGGTAGCAGTTCTCAGCTAGGAGATAAGAATGAAAGGGGAAGGGTATTCTGCCCTCAGGGAATATTTGGCACTGTCTGGAGACATTTTTAGTTGTCACAACTGGGTAATGTGGATACTACTAGGATCAACTGAGTAGATGCCAGTGCTGATGTTATGGGATCAATGTACAGGATAGCCCCCACAATACAGAATTCTCCATCCTAAAATTTCAGTAATGCTGAAGTTGAGAAATTCTACCTTAAGAAAACTGCTGTCTTCTTGTTGGGAGTTTGAGACCTGGAAATATGCAAAGACAATGAAGGGGGAGAGGATTAAAATTCTTCCTTCTGTTTTAGATTCATTTCCCTACCACTCCTATCAGTAATTTCTGGTCCTCATATTTGGGCTCGAGGAATAAGGGATTGAGGATCAAAAACATATTTCTTAAAAGCTGTTACAGTGATAATTTGGAATTTCTCTCTTTCGGATGTGGTGAACACACAATTGCTCTGGGTGTTTGTGTGGGTGGTGGTGTTTTAGGCAAGGTGGGAACAGTTAGCAGTGGGCAATATTGCTCAAGGTCTAAACATTAGGACATGTTAAGTTAAAAGAAAAATACGTGTTTAATGACCTCAGTTGGAGCTGTGTAAAGGGTGAAAGTGTAAGCAGAGGCCAGATTAACAAATGAGTGAGAAAATATAGGCACAGTGATTGTATAGCCTCATTTTTCTTAACAATTTGCTCAAAAGCACAGAGGAGAGGAAAAGGTCTTAGGTCTTATGTGGGGAAAGACGGGAATAAGTTTAAGTGGAAATAGGCAAAGAAAGCAGGCTAAGGGGATAGAGAGAGAGACAAAGGCTGAATTTTGGTAAAGCATGATCCGTGAATAAATAGGAACAGAAAGTGAAGGAGGAAACAGAGCTGGACTCCATCCTAGCCCAGGCTGCGAACATTAGGCTACACTCATGGTCACCCTTCCAATGGACTCTGAACTTTATGCCTGGTGTCTATAGAAGTGGCATACCAATGGGAAACCAGACCCCCCGGATAAAAGAGCCTCAGGACTTGGACTTGGACTCTCCGTTGCCTAAAAAAATATGCTAATTATCTCTGTAACAGAACAAAGTCATAAATTCCATTATGTTTATCAGGATATGACCACAGTCCTATTGATAAATGTTCACTGTTTATCTAGTCTTGTGACACATGAATCATGGGTTAACTTTGATCGTATCTCTCTTTTACCTTGTCCAGACTAGTTTCAAGGAATCTGGGGAGGTGGGTTTGAGCGAGTACACTTAGGGTATACAAGGTTTTCACAAAAACTGGTCGGGGTCCTTGGCTAAGAGGAGACTCTGCCTTGGGCCCGCCGGTGTAATAAACTGCACTCCACTATCTGCATTGTCCTTCTGAGTGAGTTTGTTTCCCAGAACACAGAAGGAACAGTATCCAGGTGCATGTGTGTTGGACCTGGGGACAGTGGGTCTCTTTCAGTACTTTTTATGACCTTGACCAGAACTAGTTTGGATCTGTATCATTTATAACTTGAGATCAGTTGTTTCTGGACTGAAGTCAACAAGACAGCTCCCTACATGATAATCTGAGAAGGAAAGGGCCTGAAACTTTTGTCAGTAGTTGGTGTTTTCAGACTTGTTGTTTTGAGCCTTTGCCTTCTAAAGACTCTCTATCAAAATGTAAATAAGTTACCTGAAGAGTCATGATATGCAAATCCATTAATGTCTTTGTAAGGATGACTTTAGCAATTCCCTAACTCAGGGCTGGGCCAAGACAAGTTCACTACAAGTGTGAGTGTGTGCACACAGGCACAAGCCTAGAGTTCTATGAAAGAGGATGATAACATAGATAGTGATGGAAACAAAGCCTGGAAAATGAAACACTGTCTGAGAGGACTGCATCAGGGACAATATAAAAATGCTAAGAGAGACTTTCCTGGTGCTACAGTGGTTAAGACTCTGCACTTTGAATGCAAGGGGTGTGGATTAGATCCCAGGTCAAGGAACTAAGATCCCACATGCCATGTGGTGAGGCCAAAAAAATAAATAAATAAAGTATAAAAAATGCCAAGAACCTAGAGAGAGAATAAAAAAATCACCTTTGGAGACAACTGCAATATGAAATCCAGTCTCTTACCGCTTGGCAAGTCTACCCCAGATGGCTCTCACAGATCCTATGGTTCTGCAGGGGAGAAGCCAAACGCCTGAGACCCATCAGATCCTGTGGTGGCATATCTCATCTCTTAATTCCTAGAAAGCAAGGTTGGCTCAGGGTGTGGCTGGCTTCTTCTAGAGATCATCAGGATCTTCCATATGCCATCTAAACACTTGACTGGCTGTCTAAGCAGAGACCATAGCCCACCTTCAGGTCCCTGATGGTGCCTGAGGGCTTGGACTCTCAGACACTTAAACCTGGAGACCAAATACTTCCACCGTACCTACTCTCCAACCCCTGCCTTCCCATTGCTATAATACCATCTGTTCTCTCCTGTATGCTCACCACATATTGCTGTCCTCTTGTGTCCAGGGTGGGGGTTTTTCATTCCTTGTGTTTTGAATCCAGTAAAAGCGGGGTAGAACCAAGTGTCATAGTCAGCTCAGGCTGCTATAACAAAATACCATAGACTGGATGGCTTAAACAACAGAAACTTATTGTCTTACAGTTCTGGAGGCAGCAAGTGCAAAATCAAGATGCCCACTGATTTGGTTTCTGATGAGAGCTCTCTTTCTGGCTTCCAGATGGCCCCCTTCTGGCTATGTCCTTACTTGGCCTTCCCTTGGTGCATGTGGAACAAGAGATCTCTCTCTTTCTCTTCATATAAGGCCACCAATTCCACCGGATTAGGACTGCACCCTATGGCTTCATTTAGCATTATCTTCTAAAGGCCCTATTGTCAAATACAGTCACAATGAAGAGTAGAGCTTTACTGTATGAATGGGGTAGAAGACGGGAACACAATTTGGTCCATAACACCAAGGAAATCTGCATTTTCAGCCAGCATCCTAGGTGAGTCTGAGGCAAGTAGTCTAAGAACCTGGCTTTGAGAGGTCCTGCTTTAGAACCTATTTCCACACATTATTCCTAAAAGGAAAACAAACTTGTCACTGATTGCAACTCTAAGACATGTTCTATAACACCATATGTGAAAGTGAAAGCTATAGTCACTCAGTCATGTCTGACTCTTTGACCCTACGGACTGTAGCCTGCCAGCCTCCTCTGCCCATGGAATTCTCTAGGCAAGAATTCTGGATTGGGGTGCCATTCCCTTCTCCAGGGCATCTTCCTGACCCAGGGATTGAACCCAAGTCTCCTGCATTGCAGGCATATTCTTTACTGTCTGAACCACCAGGGAAGCCCCATGACACCACATACATAACTGCAACTGCATGACTCTGCTGGTGAGACTATTACACATTACCGAGTGCAGATGAGGAAACTGAAGCCTATGATGCTGAGTAGTTTTAAAATGTTTTCCTTGAGTAGTACATTTAGATAACCTTTGACAAGCACTGAGGTGTAGCAACATATTTAAAAACGTACTAAATAAGACAAACACATTTCCAAACATTTACTTTAAAGAAAAATTACAGTAGCAGAAACCGTTGCTAATTAAATGCAAATAGTTGGTTAATATGCAATGCAATTATCTCTTACTCAAGGAATTACATATGGAATATTGCATGCACCATTTCCTTCTTGAAGGAAAATAAATTCTCTTAAATCCACCATAAAATTACCCAACACAAACGGTCCAAACCTTTCACCAGTAGGCTGGAAGCCAGCTGATATACTTTCATCCACACTACACAACCATCCACCTTAGATACTCTGCACAATGTGCTCATTATCACGAATGTTTGTATCACCCAATTAACAATGTCATTGTATGTTTTCTTCCCTCTGAATGTATTACCAAGCAAATAATTTAACACATGAATGTATCTTCTGTTATTTTTCAGAGAAGACTGAATGTGCGTTGGTAGCCTTCAAAGCTAAAGAGCCTTGCATGTTGGAATGATGTTTGCAATTGGGCAGCCCAGCAGTGCCTGGATGCAGTGAGTAATGAAAAGTGTTTTGAAGTACTGAGCTTGCCACTACAATGTGAAATCGAAAAATTTCTAGCAAGAAATATATTTCTATGCAAAAAAATGTTTGTTAATAGCTTTTTTCCCAATTGCCCACCTAGTTGAAAAGCACACAATAGGTTTACTCAAAGGGGAATGGAGGACATGAAAGGAAAATACATTATCATCTTTTTCTATCATATCATCCATGATATTATAGCCCAGGAAAATCTGAGAAAAAAACTATGAAGTACATGAATTCCAACAAAAGCACAAATAATAATAATTCTTTTCCCTTAGGTCCTTCATCTGCCACACCACTCAGATCCTATGTCTCTTTTCTCAATAGCTGCAGGTGGCTCTTAGGCATGACAGTGGTCTTTTAAACCACCAAATGATTTTTAAAGTCAGATCCTGATCACTACTCTTTTCTCTTTGTAAGCTGTTAGCTGCTCACTCACATCTGACTCTGTGATCCCATGGACTATAGCCTACCAGGCTCTTCTGTCCATGGAATTCTCCAGGCAAAAATATTGGAGTGAGTTGCCATTCCCTTCTCCAAGGGATCTTCCTGACCCAGGGTTCAAACCTGGGTGTTCTGCACTGCATGTAGATTCTTTACCATCTGAGCCACCCAGAAAGCCCACTATTAGGCTCCACAAATGTTTGAACATCAGTCCAGGAAGCTTGTCCTCAATGGAGAAAATAGTCAGTCCCTATCTCTGGTCTCCTTTTCTCTTCCCTCTCTCATTCACAGAGAAGAATGAGCCATTCTATCAATTTTCACTTTTCTCTGGCGTCTAGTTGCCTTTTAGACTTCTACCAGATGACTTTGCAAAGCTCCAACTTACTACACCACACACACACACACACACACACACACGTAGCCTATTTTCTCTATTCAAAAATGCAGTTTTCTCATCATTTTAATATCTCTGAAATCAGGGTAGCCTTTGGGGGCAACTGCAAATTGTTCTAATACTGCTTTCCTCATATTTCCTTCTGTGAGATTAGAGCTGTTCCTTTCTCTATCCTTCCCTTTCTGAACCACTGGACTGTAAACTTGGGAGTTGTATGCCAAGCAAACACACTGCTGGAATGGGTAGATTTCTTTGCACCATTGCTGGGTTTTGGTATCTGCCAGCTAAGGTGTCTGAATGCTTATAGAGTTAGACTCTTTGGGACCCCCTGGACTGTAGCCCACCAGACTCTTTTGTCCAGGAGTGGGTTGCCATTTCCTCCTCCAGGGGATCTTCCTGACCCAAGTATCAAAACCCACGTCTCCAGTGTCTACTGCACTGCAGGCAGATTCTGTACCTGCTGAGCCATCGTGGAAGCCAAAGACTCTTCTTTGTTTTAAGTTCAGTAAAGCTGAATCATAAAACTTACCTGGCACATGCCTTCTAAAGAGCTCTTTCAGTACATAGAAAATAAAGTGACAACAAAAGCTTAGCTTACTTGGTATATTTTGCTTTTTCGGTGATACCTAAAATAATGGCATATCCTACATTTAATGAAACTTATTTCTGATTAAAAAATAGGCGGTAGTGGCAAATTTTATACATGGCAGCCAAGCTGAATCCTTGGGAAGGGCGTAGCAAAGGATGTTTTGGCCCTCTTAAACACATTAAACATTTTAAGATCGTTAATTTTTTGTTTTATCTCTACCCAAGGGCTCCCACAGGAGTTTCACTGGCCTTGATCTCATTTGTGGGGTGTTGTCTTCACAGCTAGCAATCCCATCATGCCACTTCTGTATTCATTAATGCTGCCCTCACAGAAAAGGAAACCTTCCCTTTCTACCCGTACAGCGGCTCTTCCACTGCTGATGCAGTCTCTTTTTTTCAGTTCTCTCTCTCACTCTCTCGATAAAACTGAGCTTATCTTTTCAGAGCTAGGCTAGAGGACATTTTGAGGGGCAGCATCCAGAGTCACACCAAAATATCTGTCAATTCTAAAAAGTGACATGTTTTTTAAGATAAAGAGCAGGCATCTATTTTATCCCAGGATGAGCTCCTTGCCTTTTTTGAAAACTCCTATCAAGAAGAATCCTACAGCCAGAGGGTCAGACCCTAAGTCTTTTCATCTGTCTTCCCAAAAGATGTGTGAGGTCCACAGGCTAAGAAACCTCCTTAAATACTTATCTCAGAAGTAGACAAGCCGATAGGTCTTACCAGTATCTGCCACACACTGCTTGTCTGTCTTCTCCTCTAGGCTATAAGCATCTGAAAGGGAGAGTATGTTGCATTTCATTTATAACCTTCTTAATAGGTACTAGTAGATAGTACTCTGGGCTTCCCTAGTGGCTGAGTCAGTAAAGAATCCTCCTGCAATGCTGGAGACCCAAGTTTGATCCATGGGTCAGGAAGATCCCCTGGAGAAGAAAATGGCAACCCACTCCGGTATTCTTGCCTGGGAAATCCCGTGGACAGGAGCCTGGCAGGCTACAGTTCATGGAGTCACAAAAGTTGGACACGACTTACTGACTAAACTCCACCACAGATGGTACTACGTAGTAAAGTTCTCATACCCAGGTGACTCCAAATATTGTCTACTGAACACATTAACAAATGATTGCAGTTAATGGTCACTAAAGCATAGAATATTAGAGTTAGAAGTGATATTAAAGATAATTTAACACAAAAATGTTATGGAATACATCAGGAGACTATATTCTAGAAGCTGGACAACTCTCTCATGATCACATAGCTAAGACGTGACAGAACTGCAAAGACTCATACTGGGTCTCCTGATGACAGTTCATCAGTTCTCGCCCCTTTAAAACACTAAGGGCTGCTACATTGAAATTCACAATTTTAATAAGCTTTTCCTATAAATAAGGATATTAAATCAATGCATGTATTACTCCCTCATCCTGCAGTGATATGGACCAGGAACTGAAAGACTGCCAATTTTTCTTTCTCCAACCATTAGAAGCAAATAATGAGCTTAAGTCTTTACAGACCTCTTATTTTTGCATCACTGCTATAACAAAGAAAAAGTGTATATTTTAAAATTCGACTTTGGTCCAAGCAGCAAACAGGACACACAAAACTAGAGGGAGATTAAAATTTATCTCAGTCCCACATCTCTTAGAGAGTTACAGTTACTAGCTCCAATATTTCCAGCCAGAAGAGAAAAAGAATGAGATGACAATACCCAGGTACCATCCATTGTTAGAGATCCTTAACAGTTTTTCAGTGGGATTCACTGGCAGTATTTCTAGAATGTGGATGCTAAATACTAGCTTTTAAAATATACATTTATAGATCCTCAGTATCAACTTCTAAATAGCATCACCATCACTTTATTACAAGTGCAAACAGTAAAACTACAAGTAATGATAGCCACAATTTCCGATCATTTTATAATTTAGAAAAAAAAAATAACTTTTCACCTCTACACAAAAATATTTCCTCCCTGAGGTTCCATATAGCAAAGAATTAAAATAAAATTGCTGACGGTTACCTATTCTATAGCTGACTGCGATTCACATAGTGGGAAACCGTTGAAATGTAACTCTGCATCTTTGCCCCATATTCACTTGACTTCTCCTTAAGGCACTAGTTGAATTTATCTGACAGTAAGTCTTGATTTGGGGAGGAGAGGGTAGGAAGGCTGAACATTACGTTGCTAATATAAAGTCGGAGCCATCTCTCAAGCTGCATAAGACACTGATTTCCTTGCAAAATAAAATGTGCAAAGGCATATCAGGATCATTCATTTCAGCTTCATTACTGGTAATTGATCACACTGCCCAGAGGAAATCAGTCCATTTGTTTTTCATGAGCCAGACTGGACAGAGGTCACCATTCACATCTCTCCTCTATAATGAACTAATTATCAAAACAATAGGCACTTAATGAAAGGCAGTCAAGGAAACATGTCTGTCCTAGTTCTTTTGAACTTTCAAACTGTACAGATATATGGAACTCAGATCATTTTCTCTACTAAATCCTCTACTAAATCTACTAAAACAAACTTGGTTCTTCCTTCATCCTAATTTTCCTCCTGAAATTGATTGTACAGTTCTTGATCTCACTCTCCTCAATACAACAGATGCCCACGCCAAACATGAAAAGAAGTATCCACCTCCTCAGAAATGTTCTAAGAGAGCCACACTCTAATTGGTTTGTATGCCTTGCAAAGAAAACACCAGCACACGTATAAACAGACTGACAGGTTGCCTGATTGTACTGTGAGGAGGCTCACAAGTCTCTGTTCAGTGAGCTTCCAGAAAGTCCTCCGGCAATGCTCATTAGCAAAACACAGCTGATACCTCTCCAAAGGTAATTGGTTGGGGGTAGTGTGAGAGGAAAAGGGCATATCCTTTCTCTCCCTGGACCTAAAAGGCCAAAGACTAAAATCCTACATATACCTCAACCCTTCAACGTTAAAACACTCAGAATCATTAAACAACAACAACCAAAGGAAAAAAAAAAAAAAAAACCAAGCAAACTAAAAACCCAGAAACTTCTCCCCACTAAGAAGTTTGGCAATCTGGTTCACACCCCTTCAGCTAAAGTTTCAGATCTCATTTCCTGAGCTGAACCCTGGGAAAGATAAGGGCCAACACATATTGGCACTATTCAAGGTACTGACCGCAGATATTAACCCATAGTCAATGATGACCTTTTCTGACAGATTTTAATATACTGACTACTTATAGACTATACACAGTCTTAATATACTATTACCCTATCCCCCAAAAGTTGTGATTTGTTTAGTTACAACCACTTTAAAATATATCCAGTATATATTGCAATATGTTCAGAAGTGGCTTTTGGCACCAAGGAGTGTAGAATTATTCCCTCCCAGCTATTCAGTTTTGCTGAGAGCAGATAATAATTGCGTAGACCTCCACCATACATAACCCTGGCGGGGGCCGGGGAAAGAACACTTTTCCAAGTGACAAATTTTTTAAAAAGTATTTAGTGAAAAATTTTCTGAAAATGGCAGCAGCCACAACCAAGCAGAGAATACTTAAATACAAATCTGAGTTTTGTCAGGAAGGATGTGAGGATGGAGAAAAAGAAAAATGTACATCTCTCCATATACACGCATGTATGTGAGATTTAAAAGCTAACATTGCATATGGTGATTCTCTGAACTTCTATGTGAATTGCTAAAAATTTTATTTCCTTTTGTAGGAATACATTAAAGATCATAAAATGTCCTCTAGGAAGAGAAAGAGAGTATGTATTAGATGGTTCTTTACTTAGCTCGCCTCTTCCCTCCCGCTCCCACACTGTGACTACCAAGGTTACAAGCAAGTCCACAGAAATGTCAAGAAACAGGCGAGAAGCCTGCACCGCATGTCCCCAGAGGTACGGAGGAGGCTCATCACTCACAGATGTGACTTCTCACACTGATCTCCTCGCTAGGAAGCTTTGATAAACACTTAACTCTTATGTACCCTAGTTTTTATATTTTATAAATAAATTTCCCCCAGAATGGATACATGTGTATGTATGGCTGAGTCCCTTTGCTGCTCACCGGAAACTACCGCAATATTGTTAATCTGCTATACCCCAATGCAAAATAAAAAGTTTAACGTTTGAAAAAAAAATTTCCCCCATTTTTCTTCGCAGAAAATAACAACCAACTTAAAAAATCATATATAAGCCATGGCATAAAGATCACAGGACAAATTACCTAAGAGCTGCAGGCTCAGAGAAAGTCCCTGGGCCTTATAAGCAGATGAGGTTGAAGAGGAAAGGAGAAAAAGTGGTAGTTTCTTCTACAACTGTAAAGGGATTCATAAAGGTGAATAAAATATGGCAGAGAGAAAACAAGTGCGGTCTATAAACTCCCTATGCAATAAGACAGTTAGTACTGACAAGATCTAATCCACTCCACTAATCATCATATATAGCCGTTTTTTGAAATGTTTTTAGAGATTCAAATAATGTACGAAAATATTCTCATACTGATGCTGGTGACTGTATATACATCTTTATACACTCCGGGAGTTGACGATGGTCAGGGAGGCCTGGCGTGCTGCAGTCCATGGTGTCGTGAAGAGTCGGACACGACTGAGCGACTGAACTGAACTGACACACTCTAATGCCACAGCCATCTCCACCAGGTCTGTGACTTTGCAAGAGCTGCCTCCTACCACTTCTTCCTTCTGTGACATTCCCTCTAATGGCCAAGAAGGTTAGGCCAGAAGGAAAAGACCTCAAGGGAAAGCCACTGTCTTAGTGAACTCCTCAAGAGTCCAGACAAGAGGCCTGTAGTGCCACTGAGGGGAAAGTCAGGCTGGTGGAAACACTTCATGTGTTGCTGACAAGGTGATTTGCAGTTATACTGATTATTACTGGCCCAGATAAAATTAGCTTATTTTCATATCTCTAATTTCCTTTAATTTCTCTGAACCCGGCAGGGTCTCTATAACTATATACTATTTTCATTGCATAGCTCCTGTTCTGATTTTTTTTTTATATTTCTGTGCTTTTAGGTGACTTTAGGAATGAGGCAATGCATAAAATCCTAAGAGTAAGTCATCAGCTTGAATTAAGGAATCTCATAAACATAAAACATAAAGGTGAGTATCAATAAACCTAAGCTAAATATACCTACAGAAAAAGGATACTAACATACAGCTCTTATGCTTCTTGGTAGGCAATGCAAAACATGGTATATGACAGATTGCTGCTGCTGCTGCTGCTAAGTCACTTCAGTCGTGTCCAACTCTGTGTGACCCCATAGACGGCATCCCACCAGGCTCCCCCATCCCTGGGATTCTCCAGGCAAGAATACTGGAGTGGGTTGCCATTTCCTTCTCCAATGCATGAAAGAGAAAAGTGAAAGTGAAGTCGCTCAGTCTGTCCGACTGTTAGCGACCCCATGGACTGCAGCCCACCAGGCTACTCCGTCCATTGGATTTTCCAGGCAAGAGTACTGGGGTGGGGTGCCATTGCCTTCCCCATATGACAGATTAGTTGCCATTAATTATGTAATAATTTGCAAGTACCATTTCATTATGGAAGACATACTTCACCCAGCAAAATATGTTAAGATTAACTTATCATGTGGATGTTTATAGAAAGATGACCAAAAAATGATAATAATTACAACAGGTGAGGTGTTCTCATAGTAGCGGCAGTGGTAGTCGCTCAGTTGTGTCCGACTCTTTGTGATCCCATGGAATGTAGCCCACCAGGCTCATGGAATTCTCCAGGCAAGAATACTGGAGTGGATTGCCATTCCCTTCTCCAGAGGATCTTCCTGACCCAGGGATCAAACAGGGGACTCCTGTGTTGCAGGCAGATTCTTTACCATTTGAGCTATACGGGAGATTCCACATGGTATTAATAAAAGCTCTAGGAATCTTCTTCATGTGAACATATCTTAATCTAACTCTCAGTGGAGTCAAAAGGATTATGTTAAAGCAGTGTATAACCATTTACATGAGGTCCAAATATATGGCTACTTGGAAGTCTGACTTCACCCAGGCTTGAGAATATAGAAGAACAGAGATTTGGCATGTCTGTATTCACATATAGAAGCTATCCTGATAGCAGGCTGCCTACCAGAAAGTATTTGTGAGGGAAAGACATCAGACCTTCTGTATGAGGATAAGGTTGCCAACAGAAGTCTCCACATAAATTTGCCAGGTGGAGAAATCCAAGATCAGGAGGCCAGAAGGATAGAAGAAACTGTCAGGATCGACATAATCAATTGGGAAGGGTCTGAGCAAGTCGGGGTTGATGCTGAGAAAACAAGCAATGCATCAGCAGAAAAGCAGGACAGAGAGAGGACACAAATGATGGTTAACCCCGAGGACTTTCACTTTATTTAAGCTCCATACTATCTCTTAACTGACAAAATGATAGCTAGATTTTTTGGTAACATTCTGGAAAGCAGGTAATTTGAGACTAAAGTCAAAGGGATTGAATGCTTGAAATACACAGTTATTCTGTATTGAAGTATCACATCTTTTTCTACAGAGACCAGATATGCATTTTCTTTGGAAAATTAGAGTATGGTTTGTGTTCTTACATAGAAAGTGGGAGACTACTCATAAGGCTTTTGAAATGATGATGTTCAGAAATCAGTGTCAGTGTCATTAAACTTCTTTTTCCCAGCATGACCTCCCAGAGGTGTTCAGAGTCAAGGAGTGTGATTTCCACAGTGGCCTGGCAGACGGTATGAGGGGTTCATGGGTCTCTGTTTCAGGATCATATGTGCCTGGAGGAAGGGGTGCAATTTTCTTATTATTACAAATGCTCTAAAAAGCAGGCAGAGTTCTGGGGGCCACAAAGAGAGAGCTGAGTCAGAATCCAGGCAGAGAATAGGGTTTGGCAGGAAGAGAGCAAGTGATCCACCTGGGATGGAGAGGCTACAGACAATAAATTCCCAGAAGAGCCAGCAGCAGCTACAGTGTTGCATAATTCATGGCTTGGGAAGGAGGCCATATTGGTGGGTACTATAATTTGGCATATTCTTAAATGAAAACTGAAACTATGAATAAGGGAGTACTATTACACTGGAGACTGAACTGTCAAATGAATGCTGTATAGGAATACTGAAATTTCAATCCCAGTTGTTAATATTGCATGAGATAAATTACAATAGTGATTGGAAGCATATTATAGAAGCCACTTAACAATATCTGTTTTACTTGTAACCTACAATAGCAATCATTAACAACAACTGTGATAACAATATGCTAAGAACTGAGAGCATTCAAGTCTGGAAGAGACAAAGAAATGAAAAAAAAAAAAAAAAGTTTGTAGAGTGTCGGAAAACCTGAATAGGCACAGGTGTGATAACCAAAAGTCAGCCCTATCCAAAGGAAAAGTGGTTGATAACTGCTGGGGATGTCAAGGATATTTCAGAAATGTATACAAGATTCTTCAAAAGTTCTATTCAGAAACACATTCCATCAATTCTCAGAACCTGCTGGATGCCAGACTGATGAAAGTGACAAGCAAGCAAGAAATTATTCAGGATGAGATATTGACAGACATCTGGAAAAAAAAAACCCATTAGTTCTCAAACTGAATGCAGAAATATTTAGAAAGAAGAACTTTGGAGCAATCAGATATTAGTTCAAAGTTTGCCTCTGCACTTTAGTAGCATGTTGTTTTGGGAAAGTCACATAATATTGTACAATGTTATAAGACAAAAGAAGCTGTGGATATATTGAATAATTCTTTACATTTTAAAGATGGGAAATAGATGGAGAAACAGTGGAAACAGTGTCAGATTTTATTTTGGGGGGCTCCAAAATCACTGCAGATGGTGACTGCAGCCATGAAATTAAAAGTAACCTAGATAGCATAGGTGACTAACCTAGATAGCATATTCAAAAGCAGAGACATTACTTTGCCGACTAAGGTCCGTCTAGTCAAGGCTATGGTTTTTCCTGTGGTCATGTATGGATGTGAGTTGGACTGTGAAGAAGGCTGAGCGCCAAAGAATTGATGCTTTTGAGCTGTGGTGTTGGAGAAGACTTTTGAGAGTCCCTTGGACTGCAGGGAGATTCAACCAGTCCATTCTGAAGGAGGTCAACCCTGGGATTTCTTTGGAAGGAATGATGCTAAAGCTGAACCTCCAGTACTTTGGCCACCTCATGCGAAGAGTTGACTCATTGGAAAAGACTCTGATGCTGGGAGGGATTGGGGGCAGGAGGAGAAGGGGACGACCGAGGATGAGATGGCTGGATGGCATCACGGACTCGATGGACACGAGTCTGAGTGAACTCCGGGAGATGGTGATGGACAGGGAGGCCTGGCGTGCTGCGATTCATGGGGTCGCAAAGAGTCGGACACGACTGAGCGACTGAACTGAACTGAACTGAAAGAACCCAAAGAGTTTCATTCACATATGTGTGCTCAGTCCTCAGTCCTCGTGGGACTCTGATACTCCACGAACCATAGCCCACCAGATTCCTCTTTCATGGAATTTTCCAGGCAAGAATATTGGAGCAAGTCACCAGTTCCTACTCCAGGGGATCTTTCCAACCCAAGAATTGAACCCATGTCTCCTGCATCTCTTGCATTGGCAGGCTGACTCTTTAACACTGTGCCACCTGGAAAGCCCAATATTCACCATACTAGAAATTTAACTTGAGATTTAAAAAACATTATTTAGTCTTTATTTAAATATAAAAATAATAAGCCCATTACATATTATGACACATGTTAAAAAACCAAATATATTGTCCAAAAATGTAAGAATAATACCATGTTTATATTGATATTTTGTAAATATCTTGAGTGTTCTGACTTAATAGAAGACAGTTGGATTCTTATTTCTATTTCTTCATTCAATAGGCTGTTTTTGAAAATGGAAGAAAGGCTGTCAATTTCCTCCATATATTTGAGAAATTCTGAAACATAAAAATCAGGTACAATCTGATTATAGGATATAGAGAGAAGAGAAAACCACAGCATCAAACACTACTGTTAGCAGGATTCTGCTCAAGGGAGCTCTGTCGAGTTCAAAGTCAGTAAGTACAATAACAGAAAGGAGCTAGGATACATGATATGAGTAGGTTAATTAAAGCATTTCTTGTATTTATTTAAGAGAAAGGACCTTTCGGTTCCTTTGCAGACACAGGCTAGTGTCCTTTTCCTCACGACTACACCCAGAGAACCTTTCTCTGAAGAAAATGGGTCATCTCCCAGAGGACGGTTCTGCATGTGGGTGTCAACATCTGAGGGAAAGAACATGGCTTAAGGTCATGTCAAAGCTCTATAACATATGCCAAGAAAGAATATACTGACTCAGAAATGAGATTCACTAAGATTGCTTCTCCCAAAGTAACTCTCTTGACAATGAGAAAGTCACAGGACAGTAGACGCTGCCCAACAACACTGTTGTGTGGTACCTCCTGTCCAACTGTGCTTTCATTTTTATTTTATATTATTTTATTTATTTATTTATTTATTTATTTTTGCACACCACATGGCTTGCAGGATCTTAGTTTCCTGAACAGGGACTGAACCTGGGGCCCTGGCAGTGAAAGCATCGAGTCCTAACCACTGGACCACAAGGGTATCACCCAGACTGTGCTTTTAGAGTTTTAAATTAGACTCTCACACTCAAGGGCTGTTGGGAACAAAGACATACAAAACTGCATAATAATCCCATGCAAGCTAACTATACTAATTAAACTAGTTCTTTATTTCCAAAAACCAAACAGTCAAACAAGGGTCATCAAATACTAGAGGAATATTAAAAGCATGGAAATAAGGAAGCAAAACAAAGAAATAAACTAGTAAATCTGGGATAAAACTGAATCAAATTGGAGAGAAAATATTTCTTAAAAATATTAGTGTCTTCAGAGAGATAGAAGAGGATATTATATACATCCATAATTTAAGAAGAATTTTGCATGACTAGGAAGCTCTTCAAGGGCAAACAAGGTAAGATTTGAAACTTCTTTAGCACAACTAATTAATTACATACTAAATCATCAGTTTTAAAGCTTTCTTGACCAATAAATACATTTACCATTATGACACGTTGTTTATATGTAGCTATATGTTACATCCAGCCATTATTTCATGTATGATAATTCTATTTATTTTGTCAAAAAGACTTGTGATTTATTGATGTGTTGTGATCAGGGTTTTAAAACAGTTGGTTTAATTGTAGAATTTTTTAAAAAAACCTTAAAATCAAAGGATTAGTCTGTAGGATAAAAGTTAAATAAGAACATGTCAAAGAATGAAAAGCAAAGAAATGGATAAAAAGAGTAATAAGTAAGAGTCATAAAAAAAAATCCAAGCGGCACAATACCCATCTTTTTATTTAAAAAAATAATATATATATATACACACACACACATACATACATAAACTTGAGGCTTCCCAGGTGGCACTAATGGTAAAGACCCCCACCTGCTGATTCAGGAGACATGAGATGTGGGTTTGAGCCCTGGGTCAGGAAGATTGCCTGCAGAAGGACATGCAATCCACTCCAATATTCTTGCCTGGAGCATCTCATGGGGAGAGGAGCCTGGTGGACTATAGTCCATGGGGTTGGAAAGAGTTGGACATGACTGAGCACAGCACATACATACCCTTACACATGGGTAAAAAACCCAAATAGTATAGAAGAAAAAAAAATGAAAGATTTTTTTTCCTCTATTTTCTAAACTTCAAGTCGTACTTACTAGAGATAATCACTATTATCAGTATTTATAGTTTTTAGGCGACTACTATTAAAATCTTAATGCCCTCAAACCCTTAGACAGTATTTATCACCACCCATTATGAAAAACGAGAAGTTCAAAACACCCAAACTTCCTGCCAATCTTTGTAAACTCTTATTCTTTTCCATTCTTCTGGGTCTCTTGATTTATTTTATACCTATATGCAATTTATTACTGTCACGCGAGTGTATGTTCCTCGATTCTTTGTCTCGCCACAACAAAGATTTGGAGCGACGGACATTAAAGCCCCCTCGGCGCGTCACAGCTCTCGGGTATTGGATAGAGTGTGTTATAGCTCTCAGGTCTCGAATGGACCGTATTATAGCTCTTAGACAAATCAGTGTTACCGCTCAGTGTTACAGCTCTATTTTACTTAGAAGATGGCAGGAAAATCCTCATCGCTGACACCTGCTTGGCCTCCACCCTGCAGGTTCAAAGGTTAAGTTGGGCAGATGCAGTCCTAGGCTGCCCTTCCAGAACTGACACCTGGCAGTCCGGGTGGGGTCGGGGGGAGCACCTGCTAACCAAAAAATTACCTAAGGAGCGTGGGGTCCAAACAGACAGTCTGTTGAGAAGGAAGTAATGGCGAAGAAAAGGACCCTCATTCTGGATCAGAAGGGGAGCACTGCAGGCTTCGCCGAAGGATGATGTTTCAGGGGAGATGAAATGGGTGAGCAAGGAGTTAACCAGGGACAGAGCGGGGAAGAAGAGCATTTCGAGCGAAGGGACAGCACCTGCAAAGGCTCTGTGGCGGAAGGGAGCATGGACCCTTCTGGAGACTGAAGAGAGGCCCACGTGGCTGGAGTGGAAGAGGGGAGTAGAGGAGGGGCAGGAAGCTGGGGCGGGGGTAGGGCCAGGGCGGAGCCTGGGAGGTGTGGGAGAGAATCCTGAGCTTTATCTTGAGAGCAAAACAGGGCCCCCTCTGACAGGAAGTCTTGCCCACAGAGGGGAAGGGACCAGCCACACTCGGCCGGCCAGGTGGTCCTGATGTCGGGTTTTTAACTAAGACAAGAAACCAAGGAAGGAGTCACAGTCCTATCACTTCTCCACTCCCCAACAGCAACACTGAGTCCTCCCCTCCCTCAGCTTCTATTTCAGAAACAGTCTTCATTCACAAATGCTCTGGTTCCCACCTCTAGACTGTGCACACCGCAGGTCTTTAATAAAGGGATGCTCCTGGCCTGCTGCTGCTAAGTCGCTTCAGTCGTGTCCGACTCTGTGCGACCCCATAGACGGCAGCCTACCAGGTTCCCCCGTCCCTGGGATTCTCCAGGCAAGAACACTGGAGTGGGTTGCCATTTCCTTCTCCAAGGCATGAAAGTGAAAAGTGAAAGTGAAGTCGCTCAGTCGTGTCTGACTCTTAGCGACCCCATGGACTGCAGCCCACCAGGCTCCTCCGTCCATGGGATTTTCTAGGCCTGGCCTGCAGAGCCCAGAAAAGGAAAGGCAGCGACACGCAGGAAAGCCTGTGAGGAAACCACTCTATAACCTGTGGGATAAAGTACTTCCTGGAGCCAGAAAAGCCTGTAATATGGAGTGAGCACCTGGCTAAACCCCCAAACTAGGCCCTCTCTTTGGGGAAGAAAACAGTATGACCTGGAAATCCTGCGGGCCTTTAGCAGAGACACCTCCCCTCGGTGCGACATCACTTTTGTTTGCTCAATATTTAGGAAACTTAGCACCAGTGGAGCACATCTCTTCAGCCGTGGGAAAAGAAACCCGTGAAGACTAGCCTCATCGGCTAGTTTCCCCATCTTTGTAATGGGAGGGCACACCCACTCGGGCCCAGAGGGATCGAATGTGCAGGAAAGCTCCAACAAAAAACCCAGCCAAGAATCTAAAAAAGAGTGAATATAAGTATATGTTTAACTGACTCACTCTGCTGTACCCCTGACACTAACACAACATTGGAAATCAACTATACTCAGTAAGTGCAGCCATGAAACTAAAAGACGCTTGTTCCTTGGAAGGAAAGCTATGACCAACCTAGACAGTGTATTAAAAAGCAGGGACATCATTTTGCCACCAAGGTCCGTATAGTCAAAGCTATGGTTTTTCTAGTAGTCACGTACGGATGTGAGAGTTGGACCATAGAGAAGGCTGAGTGCTGAAGAATTGAGGCTTTTGAATTGTGGTGTTAGAGAAGACTCTTGAGAGTCCCTTGGACTGCAAGGAGATCATATCAGTCAATCCTAAAGGAAATCAACCCTGAATATTCACTGGGAGGACTGATGCTGAAGCTACAATACTTTGGCCAGGTGAAGAGCCGACTCATTGGAAAAGGCCCTGATGCTGGGAAAGATTGAAGGCAAAAGGAGAAGAGGGTGGCAGGGGATGAGACGGCTAAATAGCATCACCGACTCAATGGGCATCAATCTTAGCAAATTCCAGGAGACAGCGAAGGACAGGGGAGCCCGGCATGCTGCAGTCTATGGGGTCACAAAGAGACATGACTTAGCGATTAAACAACACATTTCAGTAGAAATTTAAAAAGAAAAAGAAACCCAGCCAAACCAGTCCTGCCCTCTCCCACAGCCTTTATCTCAGCACAAAAGAATTGTCTGCTGGCTCTGGGGGAGGCTTCTGGTCACCAAGAGAATGCTGGGGAGTCTCAGGTACGGCCACAGAGATGGGGGAGAGAGGGGCGCATGTGTCCAGCATGTGCCCCGGCGGCCTGACTGCTCCCAGCTGGGCAAGAGGAGAGAGACTTGAGCTCCTGGACTCTTCATATAGTGCCTGGCCTGGCGGGGCTGCCTGGCCCTTTCCCAGCCGGTGTTCGATGCATCAGAAGACCAGGGGAGAGACAGAGACCGGCTATGGCAGCAGGGGCTTGTAAGATGCTGGACGGGGGTAGGAGACCTGAGTTCTGGTCCAGGGGCCACCTCCTTTTGCATTGGAGCCCTGGGTTTCTCCCCGGTGATGCAGAGGCAGCATCTACCACCCTCATGTCCCACAGGGGCGCCTCAACCAGAAAGAGACAGGCATCTGACAGTCACTGGATGTTTCCACGAAATAGCTGTAAGCACCTCCCTGGGGGCTCAGTGGTAAAGAATCCGCCTGCCAATGCAGGAGATGTGAGTTTGATCCCTGGGTCAGGAAGACCCCCTGGAGAAGGAAGTGGCAACCTGCTCCAGTATTCTTGCCTGGAGAATCCCATGGAGAGAGGAGCCTGGTGGGCTACAGTCCATGGGGTCACAGAGTTGGACATGACTGAGCCACTGAACAACCACCACCACTACCTCTGCAGACAGTCATCCTGAAACCACGTCACCTACAGCAACCCCTGCTACTGATGCAGATGTGCCTGCCACATAGCTACACTGCCCTGAACACTTGGCCCATGTCATCCTTGTGACCGTCTGGGGTAGAGTTTTAACCCTTATGTTTCACTTATGAAGACACTGAGACTGTGAGAGATTCATTGGCCCAAACAGTTATGTATGAGAAGAGAGCCTAGATGCAAATCCCAGAATCAGTCGCTTGGGTCTGAGTTTTTCTGCTAATAAAAACATGATGCAGGCTTCCCTGGTGGCTCAGTGGTAAAGAATCCACCTGCCCATGTAGGAGACACTGGTTCGATCCTTGGTCCAGAAGATCCCACATGCTGCAGGGCAACCGAGCTCATGGGCCACAACTACTGAGCCCATGTGCTGCAACTACTGAAGCCCGTGTGCCCTAGAGCGCATGCTCTGCAACAAGAGAAGCCGCTGCCGTGAGAAGCCCATGCTCCGCAACTAGAGACTGACTGGGCCCATTCACTGCAACTAGAGAGAGCCTGCACAGCCACAAAGACACAGTGCAGCCAAAAATAAACAAACACATAAAATAAAGATTAAAATAAAAAACAGCACAACTGTGAAGCTACATCACCTCCTGGACCACTGGATCCTCCTCTTATCATCCTAGAAGGCAGGCTTTATTTTTATGCTCTTTTTATTGTGAAGAAACTGATATTCTGAGAGGTTAAGAAACCTGCTTCAGGTCACACAGCTGGTAAGCAGCAAAGCCTGGCCTTAGAGGGAGATCTGATTGGCCCCAGAGCCTGTGCTCTACCCACTGAATACAGTGCTACGATCTGGAAGAGCAAGGGAAGGGTAGATGGAAATGAGTATGTTTGACCAGGAGGAAGGAAGGCTAAGGGGAAACCGAGGGGTCCTCGGATCAGGATTCAGACCCTTCATTTATCACTGGAGGGCCCATGGCAGTGGGGCTGGGACTGCCTAGCCAGGTGGTTGACAGACTTGAGGTTACCATAAAGAATCTGGTTTTTTTCTTTGGGCACACCACATGGCTTGCAGGATCTTAGTTTCCTGAACAGGGACTGAACCTGGGGCCCTGGCAGTGAAAGCATCGAGTCCTAACCACTGGACCACAAGGGTATCACCCAGACTGTGCTTTTAGAGTTTTAAATTAGACTCTCACACTCAAGGGCTGTTGGGAACAAAGACATACAAAACTGCATAATAATCCCATGCAAGCTAACTATACTAATTAAACTAGTTCTTTATTTCCAAAAACCAAACAGTCAAACAAGGGTCATCAAATACTAGAGGAATATTAAAAGCATGGAAATAAGGAAGCAAAACAAAGAAATAAACTAGTAAATCTGGGATAAAACTGAATCAAATTGGAGAGAAAATATTTCTTAAAAATATTAGTGTCTTCAGAGAGATAGAAGAGGATATTATATACATCCATAATTTAAGAAGAATTTTGCATGACTAGGAAGCTCTTCAAGGGCAAACAAGGTAAGATTTGAAACTTCTTTAGCACAACTAATTAATTACATACTAAATCATCAGTTTTAAAGCTTTCTTGACCAATAAATACATTTACCATTATGACACGTTGTTTATATGTAGCTATATGTTACATCCAGCCATTATTTCATGTATGATAATTCTATTTATTTTGTCAAAAAGACTTGTGATTTATTGATGTGTTGTGATCAGGGTTTTAAAACAGTTGGTTTAATTGTAGAATTTTTTAAAAAAACCTTAAAATCAAAGGATTAGTCTGTAGGATAAAAGTTAAATAAGAACATGTCAAAGAATGAAAAGCAAAGAAATGGATAAAAAGAGTAATAAGTAAGAGTCATAAAAAAAAATCCAAGCGGCACAATACCCATCTTTTTATTTAAAAAAATAATATATATATATACACACACACACATACATACATAAACTTGAGGCTTCCCAGGTGGCACTAATGGTAAAGACCCCCACCTGCTGATTCAGGAGACATGAGATGTGGGTTTGAGCCCTGGGTCAGGAAGATTGCCTGCAGAAGGACATGCAATCCACTCCAATATTCTTGCCTGGAGCATCTCATGGGGAGAGGAGCCTGGTGGACTATAGTCCATGGGGTTGGAAAGAGTTGGACATGACTGAGCACAGCACATACATACCCTTACACATGGGTAAAAAACCCAAATAGTATAGAAGAAAAAAAAATGAAAGATTTTTTTTCCTCTATTTTCTAAACTTCAAGTCGTACTTACTAGAGATAATCACTATTATCAGTATTTATAGTTTTTAGGCGACTACTATTAAAATCTTAATGCCCTCAAACCCTTAGACAGTATTTATCACCACCCATTATGAAAAACGAGAAGTTCAAAACACCCAAACTTCCTGCCAATCTTTGTAAACTCTTATTCTTTTCCATTCTTCTGGGTCTCTTGATTTATTTTATACCTATATGCAATTTATTACTGTCACGCGAGTGTATGTTCCTCGATTCTTTGTCTCGCCACAACAAAGATTTGGAGCGACGGACATTAAAGCCCCCTCGGCGCGTCACAGCTCTCGGGTATTGGATAGAGTGTGTTATAGCTCTCAGGTCTCGAATGGACCGTATTATAGCTCTTAGACAAATCAGTGTTACCGCTCAGTGTTACAGCTCTATTTTACTTAGAAGATGGCAGGAAAATCCGTCTTCGAGGCGTGAGGGCACGTCGATCTAAAGACACGAGGAGAAGAGCGCCCCAGCGCCGGGAGAGAAAGAGAGAGCTGGCTCTGGCTCCTCTGTTTATATGTTTCTCTCTCCCTGGGCCTGTCCTGTGTAAATTGGGCCAGCCAGGAGTGTTGTTTGTTTTACCTGAGGTCCTCACTCCTTCCTCAGACCTTCTTTTGTTTCATTTTCGCGGGCTTTTCCCTTCCTTGTCTGTAGCCACCGCCATTTTGGACTCCTTTTCCCTGTTCTACCTACCTAACATTACAATCTAAAAATATGATTTATCTTCATTACTTTCTCCTCTCTTTCACCCTTCATTTTATAAAATTCACTACATTATTATTATTGCTATATTGTCAAGTTATACAATATTTGCATTATCCTCTATATTTATTTTGTGCTTTGCCTGTAGATTGATTCTAAAAACTAAAAATCAGCAAACATAATGGAAATGCCGTAACACTTTCAATCATGTTTGCTGATTTTTAGTCTAAAGTGGATAAAGATATGGACAATTTTCAGACACCCTACACTTTCATAATTACATGCTGATACCGTTAAAATGGACTTCCCAGGTTGTGCTAGTGGTAAAGAAGCCGCCTGCCAATGCAGGAGATACCTGAAACAAGGGTTCGATCCCTGGGTCAGGAAGATCCCCTGTAGGAGGACATGGCAATCCACTCTAGTATCCTTCCCTGGAGAATCCCATAAACAGAGGAGCCTGGTGGGCTATGGTCCATAGGACCTCAAAGAGTCGGTTGAGAATGAAACAACTTAGCACACAGGCATGTACCGTTAAAATGCCTTTCCTATACCTGAATCTGCATTTTACACATTAAGTGGTGAAGGATGCTTCTGAACCATTCAACAGATCTGGAATACCAATTCTAGGTATCCAACATGGCATCTGGACTGCCAGAGTAGGACAAGGAAGACTTGCTTTTGTGACATTAAATATGGACAGAATTTCATCCAGACCTGTCTCAGGCTAAACTTAGATGAAGGGGTGGTGGTCTTTCACAAAGCCTCCAGATATCTCGGTCTTCCAGCTAGCTTACTCAGGCAGGATCACAGGTCATACCCAGGAGACTCAACTTTCTTACCCCTCTCCTCATGTTATTCTTTTATTCATTTTCACTGTGGGGCAAGACCACAAGGACAAATGCGTGGTGACAAGGAAGGGTAAAATAGGGCACCTTCAACAGCCCTATTCTACGGAAAAATGCTGGGGGAAGGCTTCAGGGAGAAACTCACAGAATAACCCACTGAGATGCAGAAAGTCCTGTCTTTCCCTCTCTCCTTGCTCCAGGCACCTAGTAGGTCCAGGCACGGAGGTTTAAAAATTGAGGTTTTATCTGGTCTTTGACTGTGAAGAGATGAGGGGACAGTCATGGACAGTAAAAGGGGATGTTTGTCTGACTTGAATCCTAGATGAAAAACGATTGATTACATAACTAAAAGCAGCAGCCAAAGAATCCCACTGCTTGTAAAAAGTTCTTAGAAGTCCTTGGAAGATCTCAGAAGTCCTCCAGATTTCCTGGCTCCAAGAGGGCCAGGCAGTGCAGAAACCATACTGGGAATTTTATCTTTTTTTTTTAGCTTCACAAGAGGAGACATTCTTCCCTCAAATAAGTTGGTCTACTGGACTACTTTAGGGTATTTCAATTTCAAATACACTTCTGGTGAATATTATCTATAATACTAATCTAGGAAAGGTCTCATCACACTTGACATCATTTCCCAATTGGGAGATTCTTCCTAAACCAGGGATATAAGTTAAATCTTCATGCATATGTTCTTTCTAGATTAAAAAAAATTCTTTTTATTTATCTATTTCTCTTAAAATTTTCCATATAATTCATATAGAATTCATGCTGCGTGTTTACATATAAAGGTGAACATACTATCTTGACTTTTCTCCATAGAATCAATTTTCAAGATGCCATTTATTGAACTGATTATATCTTTGCTGTTCAATTAGGGTTAACTAGAATTCCAATTTTTTAGTGTATTTTCAGAACTAAACCTTTATTAGTAATGAAAATACTCAAAGACTTCATTCACAGGACACACACGTTCATACCTTCCCAGGACCAAGATATATGAGAAGTCAAATAATTCATCATAATGTTGCTAGATGCAAATGAAATCAGGATGAAGGATGATAAATGTTCTTAAGGATATTTCATCTGAATCTTGATGGAAGATGATATAATAGTCTTACAACATAGTTCAACAGACCTTCATAGTGACTGAATCACTCCCCTGGATAGAAATAGATGCTCATTACAGCTTTTGTCTCTGGATAAACTTCAGTTAGATGTGTTGGTGTTATCATCACTATGTTCTATGGGATCTGTGTATACTCTATTAATCTCCTTAGATGAGACAATATCTATTTCTCCTGGGCCACTTCCATGAGCACCCTTATCAATTCAGTGCATTTTCTTGGGATTTATAAGAACATGATCATGTTTGTTTCAAATAACAGTACTATTTTCCTTTTCAAAATTTATAACTGTATTTCTATTTCAGCACATATTCTATTGACTAGAAACTACAGAACAGTATTTAAATTATAATGACACTTAGCACCCTCAATTTGCCCCAACTACATCTAATGGATGTAGACTCTTACTCTTGAAATTTATCACCTTTATTTCAAATTTATTTACATTTTAAACATTGGTAATGGTTGTTAGTTTCTGTAGCATCATCAGACTTAGTGATGTGCTATAACCTTAATAGAGTTCCTAATATTGGACCATCATTGTATCTTAAAATAACTTTTCAGTTTTGAATCACTTTATTATAGTGAACGATTCTTTGCAAGAATTATTGTTTTACTTTTTGTCAGTATTTTAGCTTGGATTTTGGCCTTTATTTCAGATGAACACTTCCAGCTGTAAGAACAAATATACTTACCACAGTGACATTGGCATGTGGTGTGTGTTTGTGTGCACGCACACACACATGCCTGTGTATATATATGTTAACTCAGTTAATCAGAAAAACACAGAGATGACTTCAAGCTGCTTCAGTAGGTCAATTATGTCATCAGTGATCTAAGTTTTATATCTTTCTCTCCTCCATCATCTTCAACAACAGTAAAAGGTATTTGTTTTTCACACTAGACACCTCATATTTGCAAACTGTCTGCTCCCATTCCAGACAATACCAGGCTCCGCCATCCATGGGATTCTCCAGGCAAGAGTACTGGAGTGGGGTGCCATTGCCTTCTCCATTCACCTTCTGGTGAAGAGCCTAAAATTCCTGCAAGAGAATGGCTAGTTTGGACTTGAGCTCCAACACTGAGCAGCTGAGAGATTTGGGGCAAGTTATCTCCTCTTTGAGCCTCTGTTTCTTTATGTGTAACATGAGGATAAAAAGAATAGCTACCTCATAGAGCTTTTATGAGGATCAAATATGTTAGAATGTTGTTTGGTATATAACAAAGGCTCAATAGATATTGGCTCTTACTGTTTCCCCTCAAATTTGTACCCATCCATTGGCTCGAGGCAATATCTTCCTCTTTTGAAAACGTCCAGTTTATGAAGGATAAAATAAACACTTGTTGACACGGCATTTTTATTTTAACAACTTATTTAATAAAATCATGGAATTCTAAAGGTAAACATGGAAAAATTGACACTCCAGTTTGGTAAAGTCATATTATTCTTAATAACAAAACTTAATCAATCTGCATCAATATAGTGGAATCAAGGAGGATGACAAAGGGCTTTCCGCCAGTTCTGCCCTGTGCAGCATTTTCATCAGGAATTATTTGGAGATCAACAAGTATGTAAAAAACACACGATGAGAGGGATGAGCTCCAGAATCATCCCTCATCAAAGATGAGTAATCTGTCTCTCTTGTTCAACCTAGAGTCATTTCTGGTACATAGAAGGCACTCATAAATGAAATTTTCCTGAAAAACTAAGTGAATGCATGACTAATCATGGAATAGTGGAAGAAAAATTTGAAGGAGCTCTTGAATGACCTGGAATTGTAAGTAACACAATTTCCATTGTATAAAATTGAAGAGACTGGAGTAGCCAGCACTTTATGCGTGGATGTATACTAAGTGCTGGCTAAATGCTAGCAGCGACATGACACCACTCAGTACAAAAATAATATAAGTAGATACAAATAGATTTTCGGAAACACTAGTACTTAGTTATGAATTATTCAAGCAAGATAATGTAAACTTAGATTTCATTAGTAGTATGTGTAGAGTCTAGATTTCCTGATCAAAGACTACCATGGATTTGTTTCTTAAAAAAACTATTACATGGATTAGAGATTTTAATTATTCTGTGTGGTTCCAAAGTGAACAACTAGAATCAATTGGTAGAAATTACTTGGAGCCTGAATTTTAGTTTAATATAGAAACAACTAATTAGTGCTGCAATTTTTTTTTTGTCTTTTTAAAGCACTCATTTTAAAGTAGTGAGTATGTATAGCTTCCCTGGTGGCTCAGCTGGTAAAGAATCTGCCTGCAATGTGGGAGACCTGGGTTCAATCCCTGGGTTNAATTACTTGGAGCCTGAATTTTAGTTTAATATAGAAACAACTAATTAGTGCTGCAATTTTTTTTTTGTCTTTTTAAAGCACTCATTTTAAAGTAGTGAGTATGTATAGCTTCCCTGGTGGCTCAGCTGGTAAAGAATCTGCCTGCAATGTGGGAGACCTGGGTTCAATCCCTGGGTTGGGAAGATCCCCTGGAGAAGGGAATGGCTATCCACTTCAGTGCTAGATGTATTAGAGTATGTGTTAGAAATAAGATACTTTTCACATGAATAATTCCCTAAAATTTTATCTATTTCAAGTAAATTCTCTCCTCTGAATTCAAAGATCTTTGTTTACTAGAGGTATGCAGCAATATAGAAATATTATGCAAGTCATATATTTAATTTTCAATGTTCTAGTTGCCATACTAAAAAGTGAAAAGCATCAGATGGATTTAGTATTTACCCAATATATCTAAAATACTATTTAACTTATAATCATTACAAAATTAATAAGGTATTTTACTTTCATTTTTTCATGTGAAGAAATGAAAACCCACAGTGTATTTTACACTTACAGCCCAACTTAATTTGGAGTAGCCACATTTCAAATATTCAATAACCATATGTAATCTCTGGCTACTTTATTGATAGTAGCCATATCAGCCACAGTACAGATCAACAGCAACTATTATGACTATGACATTGAGAAGAACCAAAAGTTCATTATTAGTATGAAATATCTCACAGAAGTAATGTTTTACTAATAGTTAAGATGCTGATGTTTATTTAGTAAATTTTAGTGGATTTAGATAATTTTTATAATGTCCATCTCATTTACCTGTATTCAGACATGTTTTTTATGGAGATTTTCAGGAAGCCCTCTGGAGATAGGAACATTTATGTGAATGGGTTTGAGAGGTTTTATTAGGAGTCTCTATTCCTCATGTGTAATCCTGGATTGTGTTGCAGTATGTATTTACATACTAGAATGTAATATTATTTAACATTCAAGGGTTTATATTTTGTCTCCCCAGTAGATTTTTAACTCCCAAAGTTGGGAATACATCTTATATCATTCTGCATTTTCCATAGCAAAAGGAACTCATTTTTTAAACATAAAATGTGCCTGCTTTATAAATTACTAATTTTAGAACATCCAATAGATCAAATTATTCAGTAACTAATTTTATAACCAAAATGACCATACCTACTCAACTCAGTTATTTAAGCTATGCTATTGGCAGGATAAGACCAGCCATTTGACATCCATATAATTAATATTTTTCAAGAAGCTGGGGAAATTTAATTGCTTTTCCTTAAGAGTTCACTTGTTCACCATTAGGTCAAGACTTCTCTGACCAATAAAAGTTTTACATGTTATTCTTTGGTCTTTGTTGGCTTTTTAACTTGTAATTCTTATGGAATTTCATAAAATAAATGAGGATAAGCAAAGGATCATAAATAATAGCTCATTGGTGAGTCATCAAAGTTTAAGTCATATAAAGTATGCCTGCCTCTTTGATTCAGTATTATGATATTATTTGAATAAACTGAAATCAATGGTAGATAAATCATCTTAATTTAAGCATACATTAATTCTACTGACTTTACAGAAAGTATATGACCAAAGGAGAACTAGAATCACAATTAAATCATACTTCTGACAGTGCATACAAGATAAGCTTTAGAATACACAGAAGATAATAATAAAAAGTTATAATATCTCAGCAGAAAGTACAAACCAGACATAGGTTTTGTACAATTTAATTTTTTACTTACCTTTTCATCTTAAGAGCTTTAGCATGACTGTGTAGTCATACAAAATACAAATAAAGTAAAACATAGGATAGTTTAATAATCAAACAGATAGATCAACGGACACAAAAGAAAGAAGAGACAGAGAAACTGAGAAAGACAACACTTTGTTTTCCTTGATTTTTAATGTGGCTTCAGATTGCTTAACAGCTATTAATTGTGCTTTGCTGTATGATTTAAGATTAACGAAATTTAAGGCTTTGTTAAAGTTTTAGCATTAACGGTGATTTATATAACAAGTTAACAAACAACAACAGACTGAAAAAAGCAAAATCAATTACAAATTGATTCATTGTAAATTGGAAGCATTCAAAATTACTCAGATACACTTTATCATTTTTAAACTGTAAGCTTTCTTTTGATTAAATATTACTTCTAATGTGCATAGGTACACTAACATAATAAAGCCTATGTTTACAAAGAGAGCAAAGTAAACATTTGTTAATATGGACTATATAATCTTAGTAATCATGATATATGGCCACTACATTCAAATTATACTGAAACCTGAATTAAAAATGAATATTCCAACTGCTATAGATTGGCTTAAAATTGTTTCAAATCAGTCTCCTCTTTCCATTCTACAGCTTTGAAAATTTATTAATCATTACAGTATTGGTATAGATTTAAAATTAAATAAGAATAATTTATGGAAATCAAAATGGATAAAATTTCATGGATCAGTAACATCCTATGATACAGAAAAGACACAGTGCTGATATGATATAAAGAGTTATTTCAAACCAAAATATCTGGAGAGGAAAGAAAACTTACAAAGGGAAATAAGTGTACTGAAAGATCTATCTAAAACAAAGGTAATCAGATAAAGTAGTCTGTAGATTTATTCACTGATTTATTTTAAATTCATAAGAGATATATCCAAGGAACATAGACATAATATTTTAAAGATAAAACAAACTGATTTGGATAACTGACATTTCATTGGCTGCATTCTTTAATATTAGATCAGGTACTGGCTTATCTTTGATGCTGTGAGGATAAAAATGTGAAATTGTGGTAACTTCCCAAATTTGTAAAGCTAATTAAGAGACATTACATAGTATATCTGTTGGTTTTGAATTGATAAGATTAATGTTATGGTCACACCTTTTAGAATTGGATATAAAATACACTAATTGGTTAAGACATGTTGGTGGTTCAGTAATCACCACACTTTCTACCTTTTATTGAGAATAACTTGAAATACTTTTCTATCTCATGATTATATGAGTTTAGTAGTAGCAACTGAAATAGCAGAAGGAAGGACTTAACTCTAAAATATAAGGGGAGACTGATGAATTAAAAATATTACACTTAGAAAGTTTTCTTTTTCTTATTTCTTTCTTCCTTTCTCCATTCCTTTATTCATCTTCCATTTCTGGTTTTTGTTTAATTATAATTATTTTTAATAGAAGTGAAGTCGTGTCCGACTCTTTGCGACCCCATGGAGTGTAGCCCACCAGGCTTCTCCATCTATGGGATTTTCCAGGCAAGAATACTGGAGTGGGTTACCATTTCCTTCTCCAGGGGATCTTCCCAACCCAGGGATCAAACCCAGGTCTCCTGCATTGGAGGCAGGCACTTTAACCTCTGAGCCATCAGGGAAGCCAAAATAGAAAGAAGTACCAAAATCGTTGTTTTAAGGGAGACTAGACATTTTTATATTAAAGCATAATAGACCAACAAAAAATTANGACCCCATGGACTGCAGCCCACCAGGCTACTCAGTCCATTGTCTAAAGAACAAGTTTTTGAATGTTTTATTTTCCTTTTCAATAATTCATTGATATCTGCCTTGAGTTTCATTATTTTTTACTTAATTTTTTTCGGCTTGCTTTGTTTTACTATTTCTAAATTTGTTATTTTAATCCTTAATTAATTTATATTATTAATTCATATTTAATAATGAAAAGATCTAAAGCTAAGATAGTTTCCTTACATGCAGTTTTGGCTACATAGCTTAAATTAAAATAGTTCTAGTTCCCATTTTCCTTATCTAGGGTATAGCTTTCTAGTATTGGAGAATTGCTGTTTTCTCAAAAAAACATCAAAAGAAAGAAACAACCCGATTATTAGGCAGAAGATCTAAAGAGACATCTTTTGCAAAAATGATAGGCAGATGGCCAAAAAGCACATGAAAAGATGTACAACACTGCTAATCATAAGGGAAATGCAAATCAAGATCACAATGAGATATTACCTCACACCTGTCAGAATGGCTCTCATCAAAAACACACAAATAACAAATGTTGGCAATGATGTAAAGAAAAGTGAATATTATTGGTAGGAATGTAAACTGGTGTAGCTACTGTGGAAAACAGTATGGCATTTTCTCATAAACCTAAAAATAGAATTACCATATGACCCAGAAGTTCCACTCCTGAGAAGAAACAAAAACACTAAATTGAAAAGATATATGTGCCCCAATGTCCACAGCAGCATTATTTACAGTTGTGAAGATATGGAAGCAATCTAAATGTCCATCAATGGCTAAAGAAGATGTGAGATGGATATGGACAGATATGTATATATCTATATGGAGATCCATATAGTTCTATAGATTGATATATATATATACATATATCTAAATATACACACAATATACATATACAGTAGAATATTAATCATAAAAAATAATGAAATTCTGCCATGTGCAGCAAAATTAATGGACCCGGAGGGTATTACCCTAAGTAAATAAGTCAGACAGAAGAAGACAAACACTATGATATAACTTACATGTAAAACATAAAAAATAAAACACTGGTAAATATAGCTTTTCTGATATTGTAATTTTTCTCTAAACCAAAAATAAAGTCTTCTTGGAAAATAAATTTGTCTGAGATTAATTTAGCTATCTCTGTTCTCTTTCTGTTTGTATTTATTAGGATATTACCCTAACTATTGTTTCTCTTTAAAATTCTCTTTCCTTCGACAAGTAGGAAAGCATCACAGTTCAGTTTTTAACCAAATGTGCAAGTCTTATATTTTAACTATTATATTTAATCTTCCATTTTATAGTCATATGCAGTTTCTAAATGCTTACTTTGATTTACAACTTGTAATACTTTTTATATTCTCCAATAACCTGTGAATTGGACTAAATATTTACGTAATTCCACTAATGCTTACCTTTATTTATATTTATATTATAGTGTTTATATTTAAACTATGAAGAATTGATGCTTTTGAACTGTGGTGTTAGAGAAGACTCTTGAGAGTCCCTTCAACTGCAAGGAGATCCAACCAGTCCATCCTAAAGGAAATCAGTCCTGAATATTCACTGGAAGGACTGATGCTGAAGCTGAAACTCGCTTGATGCAAAGAACTGACTCGTTTGAAAAGACCTTGATGCTGAGAAAGACTGAAGGCAGGAGAAGAAGGGGATGACAGAGGATGAGATGGTTGAATGACATAACCAACTCAATGAACGTGAGTTTGAGCAAACTTTGGGAGTTGGCGATGGACAGGGAGGCCTGGCATGCTGCAGTCCCTGGGGTCACAAAGAGTCGGACACAACTGATTGACAGAACTGAACTGAACTGATAGATCCCAAATTTCCAGTAATCTAAAGACATGTGTAGTTTTGCACACGTCACCACACAAGATAAGGAACTGAAGACATGTTTACCTCTCTTTATTCCCCTGCTCTTTCCATTCAGATCTTAGTTAATATAATCTCTTGGTTTAATCTAGTTTCAATTAAGTTGCTATGTTTACATTGTCCATAGCACTTCTAAAATGCTTTAGCTTTCCCACTGAACTTTGTTATCAAATTTTTAAAAATCACTACTTTTTTTAGATTTAAGTTTTAACTAAACCTTAACTCAAATTTAAGTCTTTAAAATAAAAAAACAGATTTCCTCATTTTTAACATCTTGATTTTAGGTCATTTCAACTGGCAGAAGTATTCCTTAAAGTGATTAAATTTTTCAAAACAGTAATTTTTATTTATCTTTCCAAAATTTTTACTAGTGAATAGCTAGATTTACATATCTCAACAATTTTGTGAATTGCAAAGAGCCCTATCCAAGTGAAATCTGTTTATTTTTTCACTTTAGTAATTATCACAAATTGTTCACATATTCTGGCAATAGACTGACTATAAATCTTGGCTTTCACTGTTCCAAATTGGCTTTTTTTCCCCACTATGTCCTTTCGGGAATTTTAATGGAAATTCAGGAACTGCTCACATTTTCCCTCATAACTTGAATATTTGGTTCTTACTTGACAATTGCTTACATTGCTGAACATTCAGTTTTTTCTTTTGAAAATAAGCTTCAGAAAGAGAAGTAACATAAAGAAAATAAATACCAAGCAAAGGAAACAAAAACTCGGAAGCTGATGGCAGTTCAACTATGAAAAATAAGAGCAGAAGTCGACTTATGAATGGGATGAACATGGGAGGGAAAGACACTGGTAAAATCACCAGTTTGTTGGCGTGGAAAATGTTTACTTTGTACTAGAACAAACTGACATTTCTTAACAAAACTGTCCACTTCCAATTCTTACCCACTCAGTCCAAATTCCAACCCTCATTATTTCAAAGCTCTGGTTAGTGGGTGTAATCACAAAAACATGTGCAACTTTCTCTAATTTCATTTCAAAAGTTAACAAAAACCCACGTGGTCACTAGTAGAAACGCAATGTCCATTTTATGGTCTAATAGAGCTTAAGCTTCCAGGTTGCCAGAGTCTATTTTAATATATTTTCCTAAGCAGTGTGGATAATGAGATAAGATATTCGGGGGAATTAAAATGTCAATTATGTGTACATCTTCGTAAATATGCTCAGTGATTTGAACTGACTCATTATATGGGCTTACATTATTATTGCAACAGTGAATGTCAACCATTCATGATACATACCTTCATCACAAAATATTGACAACCAAATTCAACCATGTATTTCCCCAAAACCAATAGCTACTATAAAATTATTCTCAATTTGCTCCTAAATAATTTCATTAGAGTTCTAACACTGTAAGCATTCTCTAAAATATGTGTGCCCAATTTCTCTTTTATCTAAAGAATTCAAGTGAAACCTCAAGTAATATAATATTTGAGCTTAATGACTAAGTATTTGCCCAAGGTCATATAGCTAATAAGGCAAAAATAAAACTTCCAAATGAATTTAATACCAAAACCTATATTCTTTCTGTTATTATTTTGATTACTTTTGTATAAATAACAAGAGCTAAGAATACTGAGTATTTGCTATACTTTAGCCATATGATCATAGTTGATTTTCACAACTCTTCTAGATATAGTTTTCCCATTTTTCAGAAAGGAAATTGAGGCTCAGAAAATTTTAGGTGCATTAACAACTCATGAAGGCACAAAAAACTGTACTTTGCTTCAAATCACTATGTCTGTGACTTAGCCAGATAGTTAAGTGTGAAATCTACCTTGAAATACCTTTGAAGAACAACATTATTATGGAGAATTGGAGATATGAAAAATCAAGTCAGAATTCTTATTTTAGGAAGCAAAAAAAAAAAAAGCAAACAGCGCTCACCTCATAGCAGAGGCCAAGCAAGGATAGCCTCAAGGAGATACTTATGTGAACTTGTATTCTGATGTAGCTTTTTCATGCGGCAGTCAAGGTAGGACCCAACTGCACGCCAGCACTTCTCATTAATAAATACTGTAAATCATCCTTCACTATATGGTTATCTTCTCAGCTGCCCTCAGCATTTTGAGAAGTGAAAGGTCCCAATGAGCCAGTTACCTTTTTGCTCAGGGCTAAATGTACACTCTTTATAGCCCTACTTGCTTGTCCACAGCCCATGACATGTGCCAACTTTCTTTGTGTGAAACACAAATAACTCCCTTGATTCAATTAAAGAGCATCAGTAAAAATTAGAGAGAACCAGACGACAGGATGAAATCCATACCATTATGGGGAAATAGTACCATCATACCTTTTACTGAGTATTAGGGAAAATAACAATGCTAGCCTAACAAGGGGTAAAATATGTTTGATTTTTCTAAAAGATATATGCTCTGAGTTCTAATTTTGTAGTTTAATGTGAAATGCTTATGTGGAATATAAACTGTTAACTCTGTACACTTACCAATTCTTGAGTCATATATTTTCTATGTTTCTGGTTAATCATGTATGAGGTCAGCTTTGCCCACACATCTGTTGACTTCTTAATTACCAGATTTCATCTGACCTGTTTGGATTAAATAGAACCCCCTTTTATTTTCCCTGGTGGTACAGAGGCATCATTATTCTGTCAAAGATTTTATTCTATATATTTATTAATTTTATGATACATGACATCTCATCCTTCAGCAGGTCGCAATCTCCATCAACACTGAGACCTCATCTAAACAATGCCACATAATTCATGACATAGCCACCCATCCTATGCAGAAGCAGCAGCTACACAGCTGTTATAGATGTTTTATGAGTACCACCTCTATTTTAAGCCCTTTCAAAGAGGAAGGCATTTTAAGAGAACAAGCGATTATTTAAACATTAAACACCTGGGTTTATCAACTTGCACCTAAAGTTTCTGTTTTTGAGATATTCATTGAGTCTGAATTTTGACCTCTCAATTCCCTGGCAGCAATGGTAAAAAAAATTACAGACCAGTCCTTGCCTATCCCACAGAGTTGTTGTGATGATCAAAAGAGGCTGCATGAAGCATACCTAAAGATGTGAGCAAAACATTATTTATAGTGCTTAAAAACTGAAATGAACCTAAATATTCAATAAAAGGTGTATGATTTTCTAAATGTTAACATATGTAGATGATGGATGATATTTATTAAGAGACTTTCATCACACTGAAGAAATATATATTATTCTTAAATGATAAAATATATTTTTCTTAATCTATCTTTTTCTTAATCCCAAAAGAAAACACACCATAATGTTAACAGTAGCTATCAGTGGACATTAATAGTTGAGTTATTACATAATAATTTTTTAATAAAATTGGGAAAAAACATAAATGTCACATTCAACATAAAATAATAATAATAAATTACTTTGTTTATACTTTTCCAAAATAAATACATTTTTCTATAACTGGAAAAGTATTTAAAATATATGGAGAATACTTTGTACATCAGAATATGCTACCGAAATATATGCTAGTTAAATACTTGAATAAAGATTAAGGTAAATAAGAAACTCTATTTTCTGCAGTTTGTTTCATTTCCAAATATAAGTTCAAGTTTCTTAACAATCTAGAAGGAATCAGTTCCATTATTCCAATATTTCAATTTGAGATATTAAAACATTAATACCTATCAAGCATAAGGTAAATATAATATGACTCTAGTCATTTAACTAACTCAGATGTTAGTATACAATTTTGGTAATAAAATCAGAGAATTCAGAATAACAGCTATCTAAACATGAATGTTTATATAGTGCGGTGGTGAGATTATCTAGATGGCTTTATTTTCTTATAGAAAATTTGTTAGTGTTATATTCTTTTAGAGAAAATACTACACACTCCTAAGAAATCTTCATTAGCTAACAGTGTTGAAATTTTTAAAATAAGCCTCTAACTAAAAAATAAGTAAGAAATTGAGATCGTACAATTATTTTTAAAATGTAGTGTTACAAAATATTATTTATGTATAAGATGTATTTCAAACTTTTTGGTTCAACTCATGAATAATTTTAAAATTAGCTAAGATTAAGAGAATAATCAAATACTTTATTTACAATATTTATTCAATGAACTATTACTTATAATGGGAGTCAGAAGAATCAAAACTGAGAGAAGTAATTCTTGACTTCATTTTTAAAACTTGACCACAGTATTCATATAATCTATTTTTTTGTATAATAAATATTTAAAATATAGCTCCATTTTGAAAATGTTAATTTATATTCTAAATTTATATTCAAAATTATTTATGAGTACACATATTTTTAAAATTATAAGTGAAAGAAAATATGTTTGACCACTCTCTTCCATGAGTCAAGTTGAGATAAGAAAATAATCTGAACACCCTGAGATGTATTTCTTATTCCTCTTAATCAGTAAGGAATGTGAACCTTGTCCAAGGTCATAAATTCAGGAAATGCAGTCAAAGGGAACTCACTTTCTACTATATCACACAACCACTGAATTACTGCAAAAAATATGAAATAATCACCATTAAGATATACCTCCAAAAGGAAATTCCCTATGGAGAAATAAAGGCATAAGTTAATAATGGAAAGCTACCATATCAACAATTCCAAGATACCAGTTTCCTCACATTTTAACATCTCTAAAGTTGAGATACATCTTAAAATTGGTGGAACATTTATCAATCAAGGACAACTTACAAGAGTACTTGGCAAACTACCTGGAGGAGGAAATGGCAACCCACTGCAGATTTCTTGCCTGGAGAATCCCATGCACAGAGGAGCCTGGCAGGCTACAGTACATAGGGTCACTAACAGTCAGACATGACTGAGTAGGCATGCCCAGTTCTTATATAGCTCTACCCTGTTCCATATGAGTCCACTTGCTTTTGAACTGCGGCACTGGAGAAGATCCTTAAGAGTCCCTCGGACAAAAAGGAGATCAAACGAGCCAATCTTAAAGAAAATCAACCCTGACTATTCATTGGAAGGACTGATGCTGAAGCTGAAGCTCTGATACTTTAGCCACCTAATGTGAAGAACTGGCTCATTGGAAAAGACCCTGATATTGGGAAACAAGGAGGGCAGGAGAAGAAGGCGACAGAGGATGAAATGGTTGCATGGCATCACTGACTCAATGAACGTGAGTTTGAGCAAACTCCAGGAGACAGTGAAGGACAAGGAAGCCTGGTGTGCTGCAGTACATGGGGTTGCAAAGAGCTGGACACAGCTGAGCAACTGCACAACAACATGCATGCGAGTCTTTGAAAAAGGCAAATTGCTATTAACACTTCTAAACGCTTCTCTCAAATTCTTTTAATGCATGTTTAACAGTTTGTGAACCACATTTTAAGTAGCACTGTGTTAGAGTCAATGAAATATTTAAGTAACTAAAGTTTATTGCATATAATTTTTAATCCTTTATAATCAATATTTTATTACACACAATTTTTAATCATGATTTTCACCATATTTTCTTAAATTGGGACAAGTAGTATAATCAACTATTTCACTTTATTTGCCACAGATGAATTAAATGGCTGAGGACAGGGATCAAGAAGAAAGAAAGAATACTGGATAATCCACCAATTTGAAACATGGTTCATGAATAATCAACAATTAGCTGTGTCAGTTAAATTAAATATTTCTGACTTGCAAGTGCAGTCATTTAGTAACTTCTGCTATTTTTGGTTATTTTGGTCCTTGAGTTTTCTTATGGATAACTTGCTTCTGTTCTGCAGTAAAACTTATATATGAAAAATGATTTGGTCACTCATTAAAAATAAACTGTAACTGATGTTTAGTTCCTAACAGTAAAGCTGAATAACTTATGCCATAAAAAGAACAAAATATGCCTTATCTCACTCTGTGCTAAACAACCCCATAAAAAATGAAAGATCCTATAAGTAAAAAAGTAAAATATGACAAACCAGTCAGGAAATGTATTTAGGAAATGAGGGGAAAGTGGATTAATGCCATAAACATAGGCAAAACCCAAGCCTGTCATTAGTTGTAGTTGTAAGATCTTACAGCTTAAATTATTCTTCCTCTATTATGTATTTTTACTATGGCAACTTCTTATGAATATTGTGTTTTTCAAATTCCTTTGTATGCAGAGACTCTCAAAATACTGTACAGGTTTTCCCATTGAAAAGGTTCAGAATTTGGAATTGATGTAAATGGAGATGTAACTGTTTTCTCAAAGGAACAGTCTTATTCACTGCTGTATCTACCCACCCCCCAGGGTACTACTACTTGGTTGCACAATTCATATTTGTTGACTCCTGAATGAATTACAGAAGAGGTGTCTTCAAAGAAAGAAATGAGCACACTACGCTAATTGCTCTGTCTCCAGAATAGTGTGGCTTGCCCCAGTCACAAAGAAAGAAAAGAATTCCCCACTTCCAGTATGGGTGGCCTCAACAGGAAAGAGCAAATGAAAACCCAATCCTGGCAACCTGTTCAAAACAAAGGTGGATTTTGCCATAACATGTCTCTCCCCACATCAGGCACTGAAACTGAAAAAACTCTTCTACCTGTTAGCAAAAACATACTGGCCTGATTGGCTGGTGGGAATCCCAGCTATATCCACAACAGAGTGTAACTCACAGCTAGGAATGTGCTCTGGAGGCTCATTATTTAATTAAGAGTAGAAATTACACGAGCACTAAATGCAATGAAGCAGCACAATTTGCAAAGGCTATGAATTTATGGTTTTCACTAATTAACATAAAGTAGTGTAGGCAAGCAAAATCAAGTGATCTGCTCAGCTATTAGAATTTTGAGAGTTAATTAATATAACAGCACAGATCATTGAGCTTAGAAATTATGAGTAACATATAGAATTTTAAAGAGTATCATGATGTTTTATAATTACAAGATACTCCTCTGCTTCCCCAAACTGTATTCTTTTGAAGCTTGGTCCCTTAACTCAATTCAAGATCAGATATGGCTAAACCTATATGAAGGGAAAACAATTAGAAAATTTGTGAATTCAAGTCTGCAAACTCTTCTCATAAATGATTTATTTACATAGTCAGCTGTGATGATTACAGACCATTAGTAGCCATTAATAAATAAAACTATTTGCATTTGGCAAATGTATTTGAATTTCCAACTTCTTCGATTCCTCACTAGGGAAAGAAACACAAATAACTGTTCCTATGACCCCAGCTTAAAATGCAGTGGGGCAAATTTTCACTTCTCCTCTGGAATGGAGGTAAACATGAATGAAATTGAAGACTGTGCCAGGTGCCACCCCTGCCACCCTATGCATTCTGCATACCCAGTGCTCCTCAGTGAGCATCTTAATTGGAGAGCTCTAGAGAACTGTGCACTATTGTCCTCTTCAGTGGCGCAAAAAGCTGTGTTAAAAGTGGAGTCACGCCATTGCCACTGAATTCAGCCTGCTAAAAATAACAATAAACATGCACTGGAACCTGAATAACATTTTCCATGATGTCTTTATAGATTACTTTTACCTCTCAGTACATTTTACAATCAAGGTATCAATGGTCTAAATAATATTTTTCTCTGTATAAGCACAGATTTATACATTTATTTCACAATTACAATCATCGTCATCATCTACCAAGTAGGTAAAATGTGCCAGATGCTTTACTATCGCTTTATACGGATTATCTTATCACTGTTAAAAAGAATTTTAAAAAGCAAGTCTTCATTTTATAAGAAATTAAATTGCTATGGAATAAATTGTGTTGCCTCCTCAATTTATATACTGAAGTCCTAATCCCCAATACCTTAAAATGTGACTGTATTTGAAGATAGCAACTTTAAAGGGATAATTAAGGTAAAACGAGGATACATGATGGTCCTTAAGCCAGTATGGCTTACAAGAGGAAATTAGGACACAGACAAAATGCAAACTGTGGAATAGCCACATGCAGATACATGAAAGGATGGCCATCTGCAAGCCAAGGAGAGAAATTTCAGAAGAAACCAAACTTGTTGACACCTGAGCTTGAATTTCTCACATCCAAAAATGGGAGTCAATAATTTTCTGTTGTTGAAGCCGTCCAGCTGTGGTGTTTTGTCATGGCAGCCAAAGTAAACTAACATAGAAACAATGTTGATGTAGTAGTTCTCAATGCTAATAGCTGATTATTTCACCTAACCTGGCTTACTGACATGACTTATGTGTAAAATATCCAGGTAATGTATGAGAAAGACATAAATTCATTTTTCTCTGCTCAAAGAACAAGGTCTTTTCACCACTCCATGATTTAAAAAGAGAAAAAAAAAGGAAAGAAAACTTGCACAAAAGCAGAGTATTTAAAACAGATCAAAGTAAGTCTGCTTTGAATTAAGCATGTGTGAGAGTCGAGAACCCATCAACCCACTAGCTGGGCCATTCCCCTGAAACTCCCCACACCAAACATCTCTCTTTGGTGGCAGTTAAAGAGAGACACCATTAGCCAATCATTGCAGCATATTGTGCTGCTGGTTTTAAGAAGATTTATCTCATTCTCAGATTTGGGCTTTCAAATATCAAAGATTTTCTTTGACAATCTGTATTTTCCTCCCAATCAATCAAAACATAAGTAGAAACTTGGCAAAATACCCAAGAAGTTTCTAAGAGTAAGAACTGTCCACGCTATTATATACTCCTGTTAAGGAGTGAGTTCCCTGTTCAAGCATAGCTGAAATGACAAAGCACCTGGCAAAGTGGTTGGTGAGAACATTAGGGTCTCATGCATGGGGATTAGAAACTGAATTTGCAGAGTTTTTTTTAACTACAAAAACTGTATTACAGAGTCACATTTAAAGATGAAAAATAATTCAACAGAGAGTAGGGCTGCTCGGTACTAAGCAACACCAATTATGCATCTTTATTCATTTTATTCATAGCTAAAATTGGCTGCTTGGGAAGATATTCCCTAAGAGAGCTGGCAAAAGGTAGCAGAAAGCCTTTACAATTAGCATTTTAACAGTGTTACTGACTTATAACTGATATGCAACAAACTGCATGTTAAGTATGCAATTTGATAAGTTTTGACATATGAATATGCCTCTGAAATCACCATCAAAATCAGCAAAATGAACACAGTCATTACCCTCAATAGTGTCATACTGCTTCTTTGCAATTTATCCTTTTAGTTTTTCTCCCCACCCTATTAGCCCCACCAGGCAAAAACTGATCTACTTTCTGTGATTAAATATCAATTTGCATTCTACATAATGAAATCATGCAGTATGTTCTCCTTTTTCCTGGCTTCTTTCATTCAGCATAATTATTTTGTGATTTATCCGTGTTGTGTATCAACAGTTCATTCCTTTATACTGCTGAGTCCTATTGCATTGTATGAATATATTCCAGTTTGTCCACTAATCTATTGATAAACTTTAAGGTTTTCTCCAGTTGTGCCTAATATAAATAAAGCTGCCATTAACATTAATGTGTAAATTTTTGTATGAACATATGCTTTCATTTCCTTTAGGTAATTGTCCAAGAGAATGGATGGGTGACAGAACAGATGTGTGCTTAAATTTTTAAGAAACTGCCAAACTCTTTGCAAAATGGTTATACGATTTTACATTTCCATTCACAGCATATGAAAGTTCTAGTTCCTCCACATTCGTGCCAACACTGTCAGCTTTTTTAATTGTAGACATTCTAGTAGGTGTGTAGTGATATTTCCTTGTGGTTTTAATTTGAATTTCTTGAATGACTTATAATGTTGGACATCTTTTCATGTGCTTATTTGCCATCTGTATATCATCTTTCATGATGTCTCCATTTAAATCTTTTGCCAAATTTTAAAATTAGATTTTCTTATTGTTGATGTTTGAGAGTCCTTTATGTGCTCAGGATTTTATTGTTCAGTCACTAAGTCATGTTCAACTTTTTGCAACCCCAGGAACTGTAGCACGCTAGTCTTCCCTGTCCTACACTATCTCCTGGAGTTTGCTCAAATTCATGTCCATTGAGTCAGTGATGCTACCTAACCATCTCATACTCTGTCTCCACCTTCTCCTTTTGCCTTCAATCTTTCTCAGTATCAATCAGGGTGTTTTCCAATGAGTAGGCTCTTCACAACAGGTGGTCAATGAATGGAGCTTCAGTTCAGTATCAACCCTTCCAGTGAATATTGAGGGTTGATTTCCTTTAGGATGGACTGTTTTGATCTCCCTGCTGTCCAAAGGACTCTCAAGAGTGTTCTTGACACCTTCATGAATCACAGTTTTATCATGTCAAAGGGACTTGGGTAACTCAATGAAGCTATGGGACACCCAAGACAGAAGGGTCATAGTGGACAGTTCTGACAAAACGTGGTCCAGTGGAGGAAGGAATGGCAAACCATTCCAGTATTCCTTCCACGAAAACCCCATGAACAGATTTTAGGATACATGAAATTAAAAGACACTTACTCCTTGGAAGAAAAGTTATGACCAACCTGGATAGTATATTCAAAAGCAGAGACATTACTTTGCCGACTAAGGTCCGCCTAGTCAAGGCTATGGTTTTTCCTGTGGTCATGTATGGATGTGAAAGTTGGACTGTGAAGAAAGCTGAGCGCTGAAGAATCGATGCTTTTGAACTGTGGTGTTGGAGAAGACTCTTGAG
>SJYX01023993.1:0-37577 GCA_006410675.1 Oreotragus oreotragus
CCCCCCACCCCATCCTCTCTTGCTCCCTCTGTGTCTGCTCCACGGAGGCACTCAGCCCTGACCCCTGCTTGCAGCCTCTGGGCCTCAGCTCCTTCCAGCCCTAGGATGCTCTGCCTGGGGGCTGCCTCTCCCAACAACTGTCCACACAGACACAGGAGGGACTCTAGGCCTACAGGAGGCCCCAGACACTGGGCTGCCGGGTGCCCTGCTGCCCCATCTTCCCATTTCTAAGCATCACAGCAGACAGGATGGGGCCAGAGGCTGCGACCTTCTCTGTGCTCCCCCTCACACTCAGCCAGAGTCAACAGGTCCTGCAGATTACCTCTAGACCCTGCATATGCATTGGCTCACACCCTATACACTGCTTCGGGCAAAGACACAGATGAATGAAATAGGATGAAATTCTAAGTAAGAGAAAAGTCGGATGCCTAGAGAGGTGGAAGGGGAGAGATGAAGAAGTACATGATGTTGAAGTTATCATGAGAGAACGCCACCTCGGCAGAGCAAGAAGCTCTTCTACATGGAGAGCAAGTGACAGGAGAGAGGACAAGGGACTCAGAATCCCTGCTCTGAAGAAAGACGCTTTGGGGACAATGAACCCTTGTGTGTTCCTAGCACCTGGAAACATCCTGCTCCCTGCAGAACTTTCCAGTCGTCTGTACAGTGTTTCCAGTGATCTCAGGCTGGCAAGAGTAGAGGGCTATTTAGGTGAATTTAGCTTGTTGTAGTGATACAACTTGTGTGCAGTAGAGTGCACATGAATCTCTATGTGTATTGGCTCCCATGTAACAAGCACTTAAATCTGTACTAAAGCTTTTCCAGAGCCCAGAGATTCCCTTCACCTGCTGCCCAGCCAACACACCCCTTAAAAGTAGTGGCTGGGGCTACCCACTCCAGTATTCTTCCCTAGAGAATTCCATGGACTATACAGTCCATAGGGTTGCAAAGAATCAGACACGACTGGGCAACTTTCACTTTCACACACACACACACACACACACATATTGGTTGTTGTTGTTTAGTCACTCAGTTGTGTCTGACTCTTTGCAACCCCATGGACTGTACCCCACCAAGCTCCCCTGTCATGGGATTTTCCAGGCAAAAATACTGGAGAGGGCTGCCATTCCCTTTTCCAGGGTATCCTCCCCACCCACGAACCAAACCCGGATCTCCTGCATTGCAGGAGGACTCTTTACTACCTGAGCCACCAGGGAAGCCCATTTTAATGAGGACAAAATTACCAAAAACCAGAAATTTCAGGGACTGGATTAGATTCGCAGTCAGCAATTAATCCTGGAGCTCTCACTGTCTGACAGGCTAATGCTCACAAGACAATTACCAACGACAACACTAACTGTCTGGGCTAAAGCGTCACGGGTGCTGCTGCTTACTCCGAAGCAGCTGCCGTGCTCGTCCCCAGAGGCGGCCGCATTTCAGAACTGGGCGAGGTGAGGCCACGTCTCTCCTTCCCGGGTCTCTGGGGTTTTGTGGGGTTTAATTAGTTAATGTTCTTAATGTGTCCTGAGATCCTCAGACGTGAGGTGCTGTCCCGGGGAAAGTCAGGCAGTGGTTTTATATGACATGCAGCTAGAAACACGACTGAAGCTGCAATTTAATTGTTATTCTGTTTGCTTACATCACCTAAGTAGCTTGGAAGTCACGAACCAGGGCTTTATTCTAGTGGGAGGGAAGGTACCGTTTGCTGGCACTTTCTCTCTGAGTGAGACTGAGAAGGGGCTATCTGAGGAGGGGTTACCATACGAATAAAACATCACATTATCATCCCAAGGGACAGCACCCACTATTGCATTCCTAACTTTGTATTCTTTTTCTTAAAGAGACTTCCCAAATTGTATAAACGCGAGGTCCCACCAGACCTGGTTCTGCCCTGCTCTTTATCGAACAGGAAAAATACATGAAAGTAGCTTCATCGTGTCCGACTCTTTGCGACCCCATGGATTATACAGTCATAGAATTCTCCAGGCCAGAATATTGGAGTGGGTGGCCTTTCCCTTCTCCAGGGTATCTTCCCAACCCAGGGATTGAACCCAGGCCTCCTGCATTGCAGGTGGAGTCTTTACCAGCTGAGCCCCAAGGAAAGCCCAAGAATACTGGAGTAGATAGCTTATTCCTTCTCCAGTGGATCCTCCTGACCCAGGAATCGAATCGGGGTCTCCTGAATTGTAGGTGGATTCTTTAACAACTGAGCTATCAGGGAAGTCCTTTATCGAACAGGGAAAATACATAGGGAAAGCTAAATAATACATTTTGAAGGCTTTGGGGGAAAGTAATAGTATACGATTTAGTGGTTTTTAACTTAAAAAAANTCTGCCCCTCCTTTCTTCTGCCCCTCCTTTCTTCTGCCCCTCCTTTCTTCTGCCCCTCCTTTCTTCTGCTCCTCCTTTCTACCAAGAAAGAAAGCAGAAAGTCTGGGAGAGTGCCTGTCCTAAGGCACTGCAGTAGCTCACTCTGAGGGCAGTAGGGCTCCTTAGAGACCATCGGCATGCCCAAATATAAGAAGTGATGGATAATTTCCTACTTGCTGGAAATGAGGACATTTTGTGTTTCAAGGGTTGGAAAGGAAGAGTTGCCAGACCTACAGTGGTCTGGTCCCTGGAGATGGAAAGCTGATGGAAGTTTGGGGTCTGCAGAGCTGGACAGCCTGATAAAATCTGAGGCAGCCCTCTTGGGTGACTAGAACTTTGGGGAAAAGATGTCCTAAAGGACTGAAAATTAGCACTAAGTGCTACAATTCTGGGAACCTAAGCAAGGGACAGTCTCAGCTGGGCTAAGCATTAGGTCTCAAAGTTCTCTTTCCCACATAGACCTTCAGCAGCCTTTGCAGAGCCTTGCATAATATCATCTGAAGGCTCACGTGGGGCATCTTCCATAGCCATGTGGCAGTGATCAGTAACATTTCTCCCACTGGCCTGCAGAAGTCAGGCTGACCCCTATTTAATCCAAAAAGAGTCTTTGAGATTGTGGACAAGTCATAGTGTTGGAGACAGCCCCATGACAGAGATGCTGGGCTTTCACTAACCCCACAATCTATTAAACCATGGAAACTTAAGCCACTTGTTTTGTGTGAAAAAAAACCTAAATATGACACTATTAGCCTCTGGATTTGTGAAGTAGTCTTACTGGTTATTGCATCCAGGATATGTGTGTCTATGAACAATTTGAAATCTGAGACGTTTTCACCATCAGCCCCAAACTGAAAGCTTATGAAAGTGCTGACCCCAAGTTTCAGCCCTGATAATTCTGAGATTCACTGTCAGTTCAGTCACTCAGTCATATCCACCTCTTTGTGACCCCAAGAACTGCAACATGCCAGGCTTCCCTGTCCATCACCAAAGCCTGGAGCTTGCTCAAACTCATGTCCATCAAGTCAGTGATGCCATCCAACCATCTCATCCTCTGTTGTCCNAGTTTCAGCCCTGATAATTCTGAGATTCACTGTCAGTTCAGTCACTCAGTCATATCCACCTCTTTGTGACCCCAAGAACTGCAACATGCCAGGCTTCCCTGTCCATCACCAAAGCCTGGAGCTTGCTCAAACTCATGTCCATCAAGTCAGTGATGCCATCCAACCATCTCATCCTCTGTTGTCCCCTTCTCCTCCTGCCTTCAATCTTTCCCAGCATCAGGGTCTTTTCCAATGAGTCAGTTCTTTGTATCAAATGACCAGAGTATTGGAGCTTCAGCTTCAGCATCAGTCCTTCCAATGAATATTAAGGACTGATTTCCTTTAGGATTGACTGGTTTGGTCTTGCAGTCCAAAGGACTGCAATCTTGATTCCAGTACTTCATCCAGCCTGGCATTTCACGTGATGTACTCTGCATAGAAGTTTAATAAGTAGGGTGACAATAAACAGCCACGGTGTACTCCTAGAACCAGTCTGTTGTTCTATGTCCAGTTCCACCTGTTGCCTCTTAACCTGCATTCATTGAGTCAAAAACAAACAGCAGAAGCTGCTTGATGTATATTTTGTGTTTATAATGAGAAGGGGAAATGATCACTCTTGGGGAAAATGGTGCTAAGCCACACAAGAGCCTAAACTTTGGGACAAGGTTTGCCCATAGTCTTTCTGCATTTAATAAATGTCCATAATACCTACTCTTTGCCATTCACTGTGCTAGCTACTTGAGAATAAAATGATATAGCAGATGTTGTCCTTGTACTCTGATACAGAGATGGAGAAATACATCAGTGAAATCATTGCTCAAAAAAGTAAATAGCTGTAGTTAGCACTAGAGGACTAATTATTTTCAGTTTGATTAATTTTCAGCTAAGAGGATAGATGAGATTATGTATAGAGCTCAAGATAGGGAAGAGTTAAGCCCTACATGAGGCCTTGCAGAGGCTGTCCTAGGGGAAAAGAGGGACCTATTCATCAGTCCTGGGGCAATGGGTTGGTTCTTCCTCTACTGTCATTTCAGAGAATGTATGTTCCCTCCGGCATCCTTGCTGGCCCGGAAGGTCAGTGCAGGCTCAGGGTGTCACAAACACAGGATTGTTCACTCTTTGGCTGGTGAACTAGGCTGGGGACCAAACTGGCCCACAAACTCAGGTTTTCCCGTTTCATTTCAAGGGCAGCCAACTTTAAGACTGAAAAATGGGCTTGTGGCAACACTAAGAGTAACGGTGAGGGGAGCCAAAGTCAGTGCCATCCCGAGATCATGCTGCCTTCAGAATGATTTCCCCGTCTTTGAGACAACTGCAGCGTGATTGCCAGCGGGTTTCAGAGGGGAGGAGAGCTGAAGTGACTTTGGCTAGTAAGGCTGTATGTCGAAATAATACAACACAATAAAAAGAATTTCCTAGGAATCCCCAATCTAGTCTATTTCTGAGCAGTGTGGTTTTAGTTTCTTCCTATAATTCTTGGGCATATGGTGAATTAATATGGAATTTTCTATTAATTAGCTAATTAATTCAACATATATTCATTGTAGTCTACTCTTTTACTATTAATAGCTATAAGACCTTAGGTTACAATCCTTTCATTCTTTCCATCTAACCAGTCGTTTCATTTCAGTTCAGTTCAGTTGCTCAGTCGTGTCCGATTCTTTGCGACCCCATGAATTGCAGCACGCCAGGCCTCCCTGTCCATCACCAACTCCCAGAGTTCACCCAAACTCACATCCGTCGAGTCGGTGATGCCATCCAGCCATCTCATCCTCTGTCGTCCCCTTCTCCTTCTGCCCCTAATCCCTCCCAGCATCAGAGTCTTTTCCAGTGAGTCAACTCTTCGCATGAGGTGGCCAAAGTATTGCAGTTTCAGCTTTAGCATCAGTCCTTCCAAAGAACACCCAGGACTGATCTCCTTTAGGGTGGACTGGTTGGATCTCCTTGCAGTCCAAGGGACTCTCAAGAGTCTTCTCCAACACCACAGTTCAAAAGCATCAATTCTTCAGGGTTCAGCTTTCTTCACAGTCCAACTTTCACATCCATATATAACCACTGGAAAAACCATAGCCTTGACTAGACGGGCCTTTGTTGGCAAAGAAATGTCTCTGCTTTTGAATATGCTATCTAGATTGGCCATAACTTTCTTTCCAAGAAGTAAGCGTCTTTTAATTTCATGGCTACAATCACCATCTACAGTGATTTTGGAGCCCCCCAAAATAAAGTCTGACACTGTTTCCACTGCTTAAAGCACAACATTCAGAAAACTAAGATCATGGCACCTGGTCCCATCACTTCATGGGAAATAGATGGGGCAACAGTGGAAACCAGTCATTTATTTAGTGTCTAATGCAAGTAAGACATTGTGCTATACCCAAAGCAGGAAATGTAAGCCAGAGTTCACTAAATCTCATGCCATTCATCTTTTTTCCAAGCACATGAGAAAACTACATTGGGAGGCCTTATCACATTGGGACCACAAGACTGGATTGTAGCTAATAAAAGAGAGTAAAAATGATATATCTTACACTCAACCTGTTTACAAAATTCATTGTACAATTGTCCAGTTTCTTAATTTCCCTTCTGTGATGAATCTGGATGGCAGAAATACAAGATAAAAGGAATATGGATCCCCGAGGTAACCCTTGGAGGAGAGCCACAGAAAGACTGCATGTGGTGTGGAATTTGGTACAATCTAGCCTCACTTTCCCTAACCAACACACACTCTCTAAATGTATGGATGTTTAAGCTTAATACTGAAAGTAAAGAAAAAATTATCTAGGCTAATTCAGGTAATGTGAACTGATATTTTTCCAGCTAGGGAAAAAAACTACATAAAAAAATAACCTGGTTGGGGCGTCCCTGGTGGTCTAGTGGTTGAGGATCCACCTGCCAATGCAGAGAACGTGGGTTTGATCCCACGTTCATGGGTCAGGGAAGATTACACATGTGGTAAAAAGCCTGCACACAGCAACGAAAGGGGCTCCCTCTCACCACAACTAGAGAAAGCCCATGTGCAGCAACAAATCCCAGTGCAGCAATAAGCAAACAAATAAACCTTTTTAAAAAGCAAGTTTACCAAACAAAGTCTTGAATGAACCCCAGGTGTTTACTTGAACAGCTGGGTACAGTGGTTACAGTTGTCAAAGCAGAGATTATAGAAATTCCCTGAAAAATTCTGATTCACACTTTAGAAAGTTTTTATTTTGTTGTATTAATTTATTTATGGCTGTGCTGAGTCTTCGTTGCTGTACAGGATTTTCTCTAGTTGTGGTGAGTGGGGGCTACTCTTCGTTGCATTTCATGGGCTTCTCATTGGTGTGGCTTCTCTTGCTGAAGAGCACGTGCTCTGGGGTGCACTGGCTTCAGTTAGTTGCTGCTCCTGAGCTCTAGAGCACAGGCTCAATAGTTGCGGCGCACGGGCTTAGTTGTTCCTTGGCATGTGGGAATTTTCCTGGATCAGAGGAACTGGTGTCTCTTGCATTGGCAGGCAAATTCTTTACAACTGAACCACCTGGGAAGCCCTAGAAAGTTGTAACAAGACTGAAGGAAGTAATAGGTTAGTTGAAGGAATCACTTTTTTATCATAGAAGTAGATCATCCATTTCTTGACTATTTGGAGTTCATAGTTTAAGTGGCAGAGTAGAGGAGATGAACCTAGAGCCTTGGGTCCCACCCTGGCCTTCCAGACAGGTTCTTCCTGTCATTTAGTTCTTCAGAGAATGCTTTGCTAACAGCTCCTTATGAAGCAGTCACCAGTTATTCTCTCCTGAAGCCCTCTATTCTAATTGTCTGTGTAGCTCCTGACTATCTGACAGTTTTCTTGTTTATAAATTTATTTGTTTTATTATAGGGTGTCTTCTCTCACTCAAATGAGGGAAAGAACACTTTGTTAAACATTATCTCCAGCACACTGAATGGTGATTAGCACATAGTAGGGGCCCCATAAATGTTTATCAAATAAATGAATGGCAGGCAGTAAAACAGGAGTAAAAAATCAACTGTGTTATTTTGAAATAGATTTGCAAATATACTGAACTTCCAAGGTTGGGATGTGCCTCAAATAAGAACTATGAGGTAGCCATATTTATCATTCTGCATCAAAAAAATTGTGATGCTTTCTGCATCAAGTTTCAGTTGACATCAATATCTTGCAAAATTTTCTCCAATAACACATTGGAGCGATCTATTCCTGGAGAATTCTTTCTCTAGACTTGAAAAAGTCCCAGAGATGTAAATAGTTTTGAATATAGCATAGTTCATATACACTAAACCCCTCTATTGCAACAGGTCTCAGATAATTTGATGCCTAAGATGCAGTTTTTGCTGTAGAGGCTGAAGCAAGCAAGATCTCTCTTTCAAAAGGGATAAGAATTCTCTGGCTTGGGCCTCTTCTACCTGACCTAACTTCTCTGGATCCTCAGGCATGGGAATTTCAGATCTGAGTTATCAGGAAATCATGATAACATTGTAAGGGTCTCTTCCATGACCTAATATCATCTTCAGATTATCAACTAAAATCTGTTTTGAAAGTCAATGAGTATAAAGACAAAGAGATGTGATTGCAACCCTGAAGCTAGAAGTTATAGAGAGAAAATAGGTCAAGAATAAAATTGACAAAATTTGCACGCAACTGGGTTCAACAAGGACTAGCCTTACTGGTTCACCAAACAAGGAGGTCTCCTCAGGAAGCTGCATGAGAAGCGCATTTCAAGCCTTGCTAACCAACTAAGTACTAATAATGGCTTCACATCATGGGCGGCAACTGGCATAGTATAACAGCCTAGGAAATGCCAGGAGGGTAGAAGTTGTGTTGTATTCATCTACTTAAATCCCTCCAACATTTGTTATGTTTGTTTGGTTTCGGCGGTGCTGGGTCTTTGCTGCTGCTCATGGGCTTTCTATAGTCAGCGAGTGGGGGGCTACTTTCGCTGGGCACACAGGCTTTCCCTTGTGCTGGCTTCTCTTGCTGCTGAGCATCTAGGTGCCCTGGCCTCAGGAGCTGCAGCATGTGGGCTCAGCAGCTGTGGTGCACAGGCTTAGCTGCTCCAGGATGTGTGGACTCTTCGCGGACCAGGGATTGAACCATGTCCCCTGCATTGGCAGATGGATATTACATAAAATTGTTTTATTTATTCATTTTGTAAAACCTTTTTATGTCAATTGCCATGTTTTTCTTAACGATTTCTCTCTTGAGACAGATTCTTATCCACATACCACCAGAGAAGTGCTTAACAGCATTATCTGCTGTATGAACTATAAAGCTTCAGGATAATAGGCTTTGAGTGGTTTTCAGGTAGAAATCTTGGATTAACTCCAAGGCAGTTCTGCCTGCCCATCCCTGAGAGGCAGAGGTAGAGCAGGGAGGGTGCTGGATGCTGGACTGGGGGTCTGTGGATCACGAAGACTCTGGTGCCCAGAGTGCTGAAGGACCTGGGCTTGAAGGACTCTGTGGTTGAAAGGGGGAGCTCAAGAGATGGTTCAAAACGACATCCTTCCTTCACAGAAGCTGAGTGTGTGACATGCCCAGGCGTTGTCCTAAGCACAGGAGATACAGTGATGAAGAAGATAGTCTTTTTTTTTTTTCTTTTTTTCTCCATTTTACTTTACAGTACTCTATTGGTTTTGGCATACATTGATTGACATGACTCTGCCACGGGTGTACACGAACTCCCAAACATGAACCCCCCTCCCACCTCCCACCCCACATCATCCCTCCAGATCATCCCCATACACCAGCCCCAAGCATCCTGCATCCTGCATTGAACATAGACTGGCGATTCGTTTCTTACATGATAGTATACATATTTCAATGCTATTCTCCCAAATCATCCCACCCTCTCCCTCTCCCTCTCCCTCAGAGTCCAAAAGTCTGCTCTACACATCTGCGTCTCTTTTGCTGTCTTGCATACAGGGTCCTCATTACCATCTTTCTAAATTCCATATATATGTGTTAGTATACTGTATTGGTGTTTTTCTTTCTGGCTTACTTCACTCTGTGTAATCGGTTCCAGTTTCATCCATCTTATTAGAACTGATTCAAATGTATTCTTTTTAATGGCTGAGTAATACTCCATTGTGTATATGTACCACAGCTTTCTTATCCATTCATCTGCTGATGGACATCTAGGTTGTTTCCATGTCCTGGCTATTATAAACAATACTGCGATGAACATTGGGGTACATGTGTCTCTTTCTATTCTGGTTTCCTCAGTGTGTATGCCCAGCAGTGGGATTGCTGGGTCATAAGGCAGTTCTATTTGCAATTTCTTAAGGAATCTCCTCACTTTTCTCCATAGTGGCTGTACTAGTTTGCATTCCCACCAACAGTGTAAAAGGGTTCCCTTTTCTCCACACCCTCTCCAGCATTTATTGCTTGCAGACTTTTGGATCACAGCCATTCTGACTGGTATGAAGTGGTATCTCATTGTGGTCTTGATTTGCATTTCTCTGATAATGCATGACGTTGAGCATCTTTTCAGGTGTTTGTTAGCCATCCGTATGTCTTCTTTAGAAGATAGTCTTTTACATTTAGTTTAAGAGACTTGGGCTTAAATCCTGCCTGTGCCACTAATTAGCTGTGACCCTGGGGAAATATCTTGACTCTTTTTGAGTTCAACTTCTTCAGCTAGGAAGTGGGGACAACCTCAAAGATATGCTTGTGAAAATTAAGTTAGATTATGTCAGTGAAGCTCTTAGCACAGACCCTGGCATACAGTGAGTGCTGTAAGCCCTAGGAAGCAGGGATTACATCTTGGATTCGTTTTGAATTCTCAGTGCTTGCCTTCATACACAGAAAGTGCTAAAAGAATTATCTGTTGAAGGCTTGAAGGTTAATAGAGAGTCAGATTGGAAGCCAGGAAGCAAGCTAAGGGTCTGGAACAGGATAAAAAGCCAAAATGTCAAGAAGTATTATAGAAAAATCAGAAACAGGATGTAGGAACAGAACACTCAAAGAAAGTAAGTTTATTGATGGGGGGGCCTCTGTACAAGGTAGTGGGCATATGGGTGAGCTTACCAGCTCCATAGGCTATTGGCACTCCTCCTTGCTCCCACAAACACACTCTGCCCTCTTCTATCAACAAACACAACCAATTAGCATAACAAAAGTCCAGTTATATTTGCCTGTTGGGAGAGCTGGGGAGAGAAAGATAGGCTCTTGAGACCATATTCCCAAACCAGAGCTCAGTTTGAGCTGTGGCTGCTCAAACTTCCCTTCTACCCCATTCAGCCTCAGCACCTACCATCTCCCTTGGGCGGAGGGTGATCATAAGTCCAGGATGCCTGAGTTTAAGCACATGTCCTGATGCAATCATTAGTGTAGCAGTATATACACCAATCACCTAGAGAACCTACCAAAATGCAGATTCTGATCCAGTAGGTCTGGGTAGGGCCTAAAATTCTGTGTTTCTTAAGAACTCCCAGGTGAGGCTAACACTATTTGTCCAAGGACCACATTTTCAGCAGCAAGGGTCTACCACAGATTCTCAATGTGACTGTAGTCAGTATCACCTTGGTTGTTTAAACTGCAGACTCTGAGGCCCCAGTCACCTATTAGTATGGACGGCTCAGAAAGACCAGCTGTGAAATAACTCCCCTTTATGAATTTCTACTTACCTTCTGCACCAAGCCTTTCCTTTGAGTTAAGGGAGTACAAACAGAAAATCAACCTGTTAACCTCAATGAACACCCCTTAGTTTACATGCAGGGAGAGGCATCAAGGGACCTGCCAATTCTGAGACTGGGGAGGGTAGCAGGTCTACCAGGTCCAAGGAGCCACTCTGGGGTTTGTCCTTCAGATGTCCTGGGATTTGGTTGGCAAGGCTTTATGGGACCTGATCAATAAAAACTGCGGGGAAGGTACTAAAAGAGGCACTATAGGGGGCGAGGAAAGCCACACTCTGGCTTCAGGGAATGTTAAGTTAAGAGATAGGATTTTGGATCCTTTCAAAGTCCCAGCTAAACACATGCAAAAGAAATCAAACAGAACACCTGGGTGCCGAAAAGCAAACCTGTAGGGAACTGAGCTGGATGAGGTGAGAAGAGCAGATTTCCAGGTAGAAGTGAATTTCACGCTGGGTTTCTCAGGAGATAATCTGTGGGGATTAGTCATAGTGGTTGGAGGATGTTGCTGAGTTAAGTAAGGGACTGAAAAGTGGAGGAATCCAGACTGGAAGAAACAAGGTCTACAAGGGGTCTCCCTGAAAAGCCATTGGGTTTTAAAAGTCAGAAAGAATTAAGTTAGTCTGTTAAGGACCCACAGGGCACTGTCCTCTAACAGCTCCCACTGGGGAGGATGCTGAGCGCCCTGGGCAGTGACCAGACCACATCCTGCCCTCCCGCACAGGCTGGGGTAGCAACCTGCAGTGCCTCGGCTTTTGGAGACCTCCCGGTGGGTGTTATTTTGATCATTTTTGCCTAGCAGTAAAGTAACACCCAACTAATGAGCTGCCAATTGCAAGCTGTTCAACTTACTTCCTCCCTCCCTGTCCCTATTCGTATCTATGCTGGAGTGGCCTCACTTGGGCAGAAGGGAATGGTGAAAAGATTTTCCATGCACTTCAGAGCAGGGTCAAATGAAAGGCACAATCAGGACTTCTGAGGAAGAGAGGAAGGGCAGAGAAAGGGCTGCCTTGCTGCAAGACAAAGCTGGGTGAACAACTGACTCTTTGCCTCACTGACAAAGGAGAATGAGGGACTTGCGCCAGGCTGGCTTAAATTGACTGGAGAAAAGTAACTTTTGTAATTTGCAGCTCTCTGCATGCTATAGAAATGCTGGCAAAGCATGCACCCTTCAGGCAGAAAAAGCATGAACCATGAGACAATTTCAAGCTCCAGGGTCAAGGACGGGGTTTTCCACTGTGCCTTGGGACAGTATGGTTTGCTGGGGTAGGGGCCTGGCAGCCCCTGAAGATCTCTGGGTCTACCGCTACCCCAGAACCACCTGCTGGTCTGCAAGGGGCTGAAATTGGTGCTGCCTACTTTTGTAATCACCTGGGGTGAGGTTAACCAATCCAGGATGGCCACTGCAGAGCACTGTGGGATGTCAAAGAGAGCTGGGAGACTGCTCCGTAGGAAGGGAAGGCACAGTGAAAAAGTCACAGAGTGGCAGGAGGGAACACAGTCCACCCTCTCTGTCAGTTGGTCAAGAAGACTGCTGGATGGTTTTACTGGGCTCAGCGTTGCAGCCAAATTTGGCTCCCACAACCTACACAATGAGCTTTGGGGTGCAGATGGCAACTTAGCAGTGATGAGGTATACTGAACACTTGCCCTCACAGCCACTCCATGAACCTTAAAGAGGAGAAGAGATCCTTCTTGGTGACAAATATTGGATTTCTCATCAGTGTTGGTGAGTGTGGCCAAGCCAGAGATCATGATTTAGAACCAATACGTGTAAAGTTTGTTACATTCTAATGGCCTGGAAAAATCCATACAAATTACATGGGTCCAATTCATGTATGGATGTGAGAGTTGGACTGTGAAGAAAGCTGAGCCCCGAAGAATTGATGCTTTTGAACTGTGGTGTTGGAGAAGACTCTTGCGAGTCCCTTGGACTGCAAGGAGATCCAACCAGTCCACCCTAAAGGAGATCAGTCCTGGGTGTTCATTGGAAGGACTGATGTTGAAACTGAAACTCCAATACTTTGGCCACCTCATGTGAAGAGTTGACTCATTGGAAAAGACTCTGATGCTGGGAAGGATTGGGGGCAGGAGAAGAAGGGGACGACAGAGGATGAGATGGCTGGATGGCATCACTGACTCGATGGACATGGGTTTGGGTAAACTCCGGGAATTGGTGATGGACAGGGAGGCCTGGCGTGTTGCGATTCATGGGGTTGCAAAGAGTCGGACACGACTGAGCAACTGCACTGAACTGAACTGAATCTGCTGTGATTGTGTGCTAAATTGGGTGACAGCTGAGTGCAGCTGTGGTGAGGTAGAGATTGCCAAAGGCCAGAGTGATCAGGAAAAGTTTTGTGGAAGGAGGTGAACTAGATGTAGGTGCTGATGGATGGGCAGGCTATGGACAGGTAGAGGAAAGTGGGAAGGCATTCTGGGAGGGTGGGACAACGTAACCAAAGACCCTGAGATGAACACAGTAAGTTTATGGGGCTTTAAAAGGATTACACTGTTTGGAGCTTAGCAGGTGCTCTGAAAAACGTGGGAGAGAAGACTTGAGAGGGGAGCTCATTGCAAGACCCCACGGTGCTGAGGAGGGGCTCAGCTGTCAAGGTCTTCTCCTAAGACTCATCTGCAGTTCCTCTGGAGGTTTAGGGAGATTTTTTTATCATAGTTCCAAGCACTTCAGCTGATTTTCAATTCTCTCCTCCCCCTGCCACTGAATTCCCATGGATGGGAGCCAGAAAAGCAGGTGCTACTTATCAGAGGTAATAAACTCTGGTGTTGAAAGAATGAAGCTGTACCAAAGGGACCTTTGAGAGAGAAATATGGGTGTCTTGGGCTTCCCTGGTGGCTCAGAGGGTAAAGCATCTGCCTGCAATGCAGGAGACCTGGGTTCGATCCTTGGGTCAGGAAGATCCCCTGGAGAAGGAAATGGCAACCCACTCCAGTACTCTTGCCTGGAAAATCCCATGGACAGAGAAGCCTGGTAGACTACAGTCCATGGAATCGCAATTGGACACAATTGAGTGACTTCGCTTTCACTTTCAGGAGTTTTAAAATCTTTTAGGTATGGACTCAAGAGGGCAGGAAGCTTTGGGCACAGGACTGGCTATGGGGCCAGGAACCTGGACTTTAAGACAGGAGTGGGAAATGGGGAGGAGACAATGTGAGAATCTCAGGCCACTGCTAGAAAGGTGCTGTCTACTGTGAGATCCTGGGTATCTACAATTGTTCCTCCTTTTCTGGAGGAGATATCAGGGCTCCCTTAAAAAGGATAGGATCTGTCAAAAGACAGGACAGAAAAAGGCAAGAATGTTTACTCTCACCACTTGTACTGAACTGTATACAAGAGGTCCTAGTCAGTACACTTGGGCAAGAAAAAAAACATTAAGAAATACATATTTGAGAGGAAGAAGTAAAACAGTCCTTATTTGCAGATGACATGATCTTGTTTGTAGAAAAGCCTAAGGAATCTACAGAAGTCTACCAGAATCAGGAGCAAGTTTACGGTTTGTGGCATACACTATTAACAAACAAAAAATGAAATTAAGATAATTTCATTCACAATAGCTTAAAAAATAAAAAAATACTTAATGAAATGAAGTGCAAGATCTGTACACTGAAAACCTCAGAACATTGCTGAGAGAAATTAAAGATCTTAACAAATGGAGAAATGTACTATGTTCATGCTTCAGAAAATTCAATGTAGGAATTGTCCCCAAATTGATCTATAGTTTTGACACCATCCATACCAAAATTTCAGCAAGTTTTTTGACAGGATTTGGCAAGATGATTCTACAATTTAAATGAAAATGCAAAGGAGCTAAACTAATTTTGAATCTAAACAACAGACTTAAAGCTCCATATTAAACCTTATCCTTGTTTACCATCCTTTTCCTAGTAACCTCATAAGTCCATTACCAGCCTCCCCACACACAACTTTCTTCTGTCTTTAGCTGAAGATGACATTTAAGTTAGTAGCTTCGGCCACCTCAGAGAGGTAGTCATTCTTTCCTGGGTATCTCCCATATATACTTGAAGGTATACATGTTAACTTCCTTTGAAGAAACGTATTTTTTAGATTTTATTTGTTCACGGCTATGCTGGGTTTTCCTTGCTGTGCTGTGCAGGCTTTTCTCTAGTTGCGGCGAGTGGCAGGCTGCTCTTTGCTGCAGTGTGCGGGCTTCTCATTGCTTGCTTCTCTTCTTGTGGAGCACAGGCTCTAGGCTGCTCGGGCTTCAGTAGGTGCAGCAGGAGGGCTCAACAGTTCCCGGGTTCTGGAGCACAGGATCAGTAGTTGTGGTGCACAGGTCCTCGTTCTGCAGCATGTGTGATCTTCCCAGACCAGGGATCAAACCTGTGTCTACTGCACTGGCAGGAGAATTCTTTACCACTGAGCCACGAGGGAAGCCCCTGTCTATCTTTTTTATTACAGGGGTCTCAACCAAGAACTCAGAAGTGTGGGGGGAAAATTGTTTTCCTTCCCCTACACCCCAAGCTGGGAATAAATCCAAATGTCCATCAACTTTTGCATAATAAACAAAATTTAGTACATCCATACAACGGAATACTACTTAGCAGTAAAAAGAAATAAACTACTGATACATACAATAGCATGGATGAACTTCAAAAACTTCTAAAGGAGAGTCAGACAGTAAACGACATGTTTTCTCATTTATGTAAAATTTTTAGAAAAGGCAAAGGAAGAGAGACAGAAAGCAAGTCAGAGGAGTGAAAGCGGGAATGGGAATTGATTGTATAAAATAGGAGGGGACTTTTAGGTGCAAAGGGAGTGTTCTAAAACTGGATTTTATGATAATTGTGATGATTGTACATCTGTTTAAAGTTACTTTAATTATCAAGTTGTAGACTAATGATGGTGAATTTTATAGTATGTAAACTGTACTTTAATAAAGCTGTTTAAAATAAAGTACAGGGAGACTCCTAGAGAGACTTTTGGAGAGAAGGTGTGGTGGGGTGTGGTGCATGTGTGTGTGTGTGTGTGTAGTTGTCACAGGAAGAGAGTAAACACCTATGGGAGATAGTTATGAATTTAAGTGCAGTGGAAAAACACAGGAGCTCTGTACCAGGTTATGGGTCTGAATCTGGTTCTACTACGTGTATGAGCTTGAGACAAATGACTTAACATCTTTGAGCCTGTATGAAATGGGACTCATGATAAATACCAAGGATGTAGCCCAGAGCCTGATGACACAGTAAATATTTACTGAGGGAACATTCTGGACCAATTACTTCTGCATAAGATTCAGGGCTTGGGAGCAACTATAGAATTATGGGTTTTATAGCAGAATGACAAGCCTCTCACTGACCTGATTCAGCACCTTTATTAATGAAGAAGCCTAGGAGCATGGGCCAACAGCTTTGGGGTCCAGTACTGCTTCTACCACAATTGTACTATATGACTATAGCAGGATTTCTTAAACTCTCTGGGTTCCTAAGATGTACCCTGCCTCCCAAATAGGGTTACTGGGATGCTTCAGAAGTCAGATCTCATTGCCAATATTAAGGGTCCTGTGTAAGGTAACAATGGTAGATAGCACACAGAGGGGCTGAGGCCAGCATGAAAGAAATATAATCTGACCAAGGTCACTGTGCCTATGGGCCGGGATATGTGAATGTTAGCTTAGCAGGAGGCCATGGAAATTGTCACAGACCAAATTGGCATTTGGAGCTGAGCTGGAAAGCTGTGAACACAGGATGTTACTGCAAACGGGGCTGGGGCCAGGCTGCTACCTAGGTTTTGGCAGGCTTCACCCCCTGCCAGTTGATTGAAGGATGTTGGATCATCAGGAAACAGGAATTTTAAATGATCCCACAGGAAGGTGTGAATAACAACAGAAGCAACAAACAAAGGCAGCCAGGCCAGGTCTGACTGGGGGAGGTGGGGGCACTGGGTTGAGAGATATGTGAGTTCTCACTTTCTTCAACACTTTAGGAATTTCAGAGGAAGAACCCAGCTGGTATTCAAAGATGGTTTTGTGATAGATTCCTCCACCTCCCTTTCCTTCCTCCATCCATCTGTCCTGGAGGAGAAGAGGGAAAAGTGGTGGCTGGAGGGCATGACCCACTTCTGGCTCAGGACACTGGCAGCCCTCCATGGGACAGTGTGGAGTGGACACTTGCTGTACTTCTGGATGCCTAGAACGTGCCTATACTTTTTCTCTAATAAGGTTACTTGGATTCTTTCGGGGGGACTTTTCGCTCCCCAGCATGTACAGTCTAGGTGAAGCTGTCAGTACAGGCATTCTGCCCTCCTCTGGCCAATTAAACTCTCCCTTCTGTACTCTGAGTTGAGATGAGCGATGGATAAAGATTAGGGGGAGAGAATAGCAACAAGAACACAACAAAACTGCTGGGGAGTCACTGACACCAGGCCCTCACTCAACCATTACTTATATCCACTACTTGAAACCCAGCCCTGCCCCCGTTCCTCAACTCTCCATCTATTTTTCGGGCCCCTGATATCATTCCCAGAAGTTCCATCTTGCTTAGGTTAGCTGTGATCCATTTCTGTTTCCAAGGACAGACACAGAAACTGGCTCTGGCACTCTTGCTTGGGGTAGTTTTTGTAGAGGGCATGTGAAGGGGCAGAAGAGCTGCCACCTTCTAACCATGTGACCACAGGCAAGTCATTAAATCCCTCCTGGCCTCAACTTTTGTAAAATGGAAATACTGTTACTTTGCAGAACTAATTTAATTCATTAGAATTAGGATTAAATGCATTAATTTATTCATCTATTTACTACATATCTGGCAGCCATTATTTTCTTGGTACTCCAAGGAACCAGAAAAGTGATAAGACAAGACTTTGCACAGTCCTTGTCTTCATGGAGCACATAGTCTCCTGGGAAGAGAGTCACTAAACTTAACGTTTACAAATCTAGTGATGTTACAATACTTCAAGGCACTGTGGGTATGGTTAATAAGGGGATCCAGGAATTCAACAGAGGGCCACATATGGAAGGCCCTTAGCAACTGTGACTTTCTTTCCTCTTTCCTTCTCCTGTTTTCTTCATCATGGTTCCTTCCACAGAATAGTCCCCTTATATTCATGTTCTAGAAGGAGGACACTCCAGAGAAATCCTGACTTGATTCAGTGACTGAAGATTTGCCTACTGTGTTAAAAGCAGAAGTTGGAAACCACTCATCCCAACAGACGGGACAACGTGGTGGGGAGTCCTTACCCCAAGATAGAGGGGGCCAAAATTTAAATGATGAAGAGAAAAAGAAGGTACTAACACCTTCAGATTTTTTTTTTTTTAACAGGGAAAGCACATTAAAAATTTTTTTTCTTTTTTGTTTGTTTGTTTGTTTGTTTTACTTCATCGTACAGCATGCAGGATCTCAGTTCCCTGACTAGGGATCGAATCTGTGCTCCCTGCGGTAGAAGTGTGGAGTCTCAACCACTGGCCCGCCAGGGAAGTCCCATATTTTCAGAGTTGACTGCTTCTCAGGCTGATAAAGTTCAGTAGGAGTCAAGATGGAAGATGCTTGCCTAAAGCTGATATTGGCAAAACAAGAGCATCCAAATTACTTGATCTACTAGATACCTTTCCAGCATCACAAAGTCTCAAAAATGATTCACCCAATGTTAGCACCAGAAAATACTTTAGAGGACATTTAGGGAGCTCTTTCATTTACAGATGGGAAGCCAAAGCTCACTGGAATTAAGTCTCTTATCTGTCCTGGGTATGTAACCTGTGACACATTTAGACCTTTGCTAAACAGTGAGAGAGCCCAGACTGGTTCCTTTTTCATGTAGACAAATGCTGATGGATATGCCTCCTGAAAATAGGTCTAGGTTAACCTCTCGAAGGGCAGAGGCAAAGGGAATGAGGCTCTGTGCTGGGTACTGGGGAGGGACAAAGATGGCATCTTTAGAGTCCTTCTGACATAGCTGGGAAGCTGCGACACACACTACACCATATAATCACACAAAGCAGTGATACATGCGAACTGCTCATTGGTCATGGTCCCAGAGATGCACTGGCACCATTTCCCTCTCAATATCTCTGGAACCCATCTCATCATTTCTGTCCACTTTTTTCCCCAGTCTCCTACTGGAGGTACCTTTTTCTCAGAGGCCTGTATCTATTAATAGTAATAATATCTTCCGTCACAAAGACTTGAAATAATATATTCCTCTTTGTTCCTCATCCCCACATCCAGTAAGTCACTAGGTCCTGTTGATCTGATCCTTAAATTCTACCTCATCCTGTCCAAAGACACCAAGTAGTATTCTTAATACACAGCTCTTACGTCATCCTCCTGCTCAAAATCCTTCAGGGCGCTGCAGAGGAATTTGTAGAATGAAACCCAAACTCCTTTGCTGAACATCTGTGGTTTCTCATAATCTACTCCCAATTCGTATTTCCTCTCTTAGGTTCTGCTACTTTCCTAAATATCAACTGTGTCTTTTATTTATTTGGTTCTTTGACATCCGAGGCTTGCTGACCCCAGGAGGGCTGCTTCATCCAGGGTTAGCCAGTTCCTACAGTTAGTAAATGACTAGCCCCTGAGTGTACCTTTCAAAGGCAGAGCAATTAGTTCAGAGCCCATATCCCCACCACCTCCTCTATTGGACTCTCACACCCCAGGGCCAAATACCAAACAACTGGGAATGATCTCTGTGCCCCAAGCCTTCTGATATTCAAATTTGCCAGTCCCAAACCTGTTCATCCTGTCTTGCCCACTTCTTTCCCCAGAAATCACAATAAAGCCTCTTGCCATGCTTTCCCTGCTCCCCCTGCTCCCTGACCTGAGTCTCCCCTGAGTGATCTCTGTGGTATGGCATGCTCCCTTCTCCTGGGAACCGGGAGTATACTTTCAATGGCAGTCCTCTTCTAATCGGTTGTTCTTGCCAAACCTAAATAATAATAAAACCCATAAAGGAACTTCATGCTCTAGAGTAGCACTCTCTTTCCCAAATGAGACCTGTTCTCCTGAACCCATGTCTTTGTCTGTGCTACTTTTCATTCTCAAAATGAACTCCCCCTGCCATTTCTGCATCTTAGGATTCTATCTGTCCTTTAATGTACGCTCATCAGCACTGGCTTGAATCACCGGTGACAAAGATGAGTGTGTGAGGTTCTGAGTGGTTCGTGACTGGTACTCTGTCACAACTAGGTAGAAAGCAAGGTCAGGCCTCAAAGCTTAGAAGGCTTTCTTTGTGTCCTTTTTAATCATTGTATTGGCTCAGGTCCTTTGAATATGTGCAACAGAAACTGACACTAGCCAACTTGAGCATAAAAAGGATTTCCCCGGAAGGATGCAGGTAAGTTCAAGTCATTGGAGGAGCTAAAGGACCAGACCCCATATGAATCGGGAACAAAGGCTTGCAGTCCCAGTGCGATGAGTACTTGCATCTTCACTCAGAATCCCAGTCTTTAATAGGACCCAGCTCAAGTACACTCCGTTAGTTTCAAATAGCTGAAGGTGAACATTTGGGAGACCCTACCTAGGCAGATACAATAAGTCCCAAGTCATTTGGCTGTGGTAGGGTGTTTGGGAGGGGAAAGGCAACCAAACACTACTGTGATCATCACTCCTGTGAGAGACTTTTCCCAAATAAAAAGAGAACTGTTGAGACCTGGGCACATACCCTAACTCGAGTTGCCTACAGCCGTCTTTCTAATGTTTTAAATACTATGTTCTCCAAACAAAATTGGATAATGGAAGGGTTGGGTTAAAACAGCTCCAAAGCAAAGCATCTTTAACAGTTCCACAAATAGTCATTGAATCCTTATTCTGTGCAACGTACTATGCTAGACACTGGGTGGGAAGAGAAATACGGCTGGGATGTGAACAGCCGTGAGACCTGGCTCAAGAAGACAGGCATATAAACCACAGCAAAGCAAGTCAGGATAAAGGAAGCAATGCCCCAAGAGGCACAAAGTGCTGTGAGGTTTCACAATATGGAGAGATTCCATAAAATACATATATGGTGGAAAACTAAAAAAGCTAAAGTCCATATTTTCCTTCTTACTGCAACTTCATCATATGCTGGAGAGATTATACATGGCTCCATGTGGAATGGAACACAGTGTTCATATTTCCACCTACTGCAGCCCAGCTGCCAATTCAAACATCTGTCACCCCTTAAATGTGCACTTAGGGAAGCATCAGGTGCAGGGAAGTGTGCCACTTCCAAGCCCCTGCTTCAATGGACTGTGTCAACAGGGTATCTGGGAAGGAAAAAAAGGAATTGCCAAAGGAGAACCATGCCTAGATTCTGGTGAGGAGTTCAGATATTCAAGGAGACACTTCTGAAAATGTATGGGCACAGATAAGAAGAAAGTTGCATGGAATTCTTGCATCTGGGGTTAAGGACAGAGTCCTTTGCCAATAACATCACCATACAAGGAGTTTACAAAACTTTTCGTAACTTAAGAGCCACAGGCTCAAGGCTGGGCTGTTGCAACATATTTGGATCCATCTCACTTTATGGTACTGAGAATGAGAATTTAAACATGTTGGTCCCATCAGGATTATACAAGCAGCCTCTTTATTGAGAGCACCAGGTGTACCTCATGACCTCCAGGGGTCAGGAAAGATCAGTCTAGGATATGATCTGGGGGCTGGGAATGCCAGGGCTTCAATTACTGCCAGCCATTTGGCTCAGGAGAAGGCAATGGCACCCCACTCCAGTACTCTTGCCTGGGAAATCCCATGGACGGAGAAGCCTAGTAGGCTGTAGTCCATGGGGTCGCTAAGAGTCGGACAGGACTGAGCGACTTCATTTTCACACATTGGAGAAGGAAATGGCAACCCACTCCAGTGTTCTTGCCTGGAGAATCCCAGGGATGGGAGAGCCTCNCACTCCAGTACTCTTGCCTGGGAAATCCCATGGACGGAGAAGCCTAGTAGGCTGTAGTCCATGGGGTCGCTAAGAGTCGGACAGGACTGAGCGACTTCATTTTCACACATTGGAGAAGGAAATGGCAACCCACTCCAGTGTTCTTGCCTGGAGAATCCCAGGGATGGGAGAGCCTCGTGGACTGCCTCTCTGGGGTCGCACAGAGTCGGACACGACTGAAGTGACTTAGCAGCAGCAGCAGCAGCAGCAGCATTTAGCTTATCTTTAGTCAATGGTTACAGGAGGAGGCAGGGCTTGAGGGAATGCAAAGGAAGGGAAGGCTGAAGAAGCACAAGATCTGGGACATTCAGGAGGAAGGGGTGTCCCTGGTGGCTTAGCAGTAAAGAATCCCCTGGAGTGCAGGAGATGTGAGTTTGATGCCTGGGTTGGGAAGATCCCCTGGAGAAGGGAATGGCAAACCACTCAGGATTCTTGCCTGGAGAATCCCATGGACAGAGGATTCTGGCTGGCAATAGTCAGTCCATGGGGTCTCAAAGAGTTGGGAAGCACTTATCAACTAAACAACAACAAAAAGGAAGGGTGCATATGCCTGGAAACTGGGCACGAAGGGAAAGGAAAAACAGTAGTCATTAACTTGGTTTTCACTGTTGAAACAGGGGAGACTAAGTAAACGATCAATCTCAACTTTAGCAGGAGAGAGCCAGGAGGTGATCTGTTGAGGGAGAAGACGAGCCAGTCAGTTAATATTTTTGTAGGTCCACTCTGTGTCAGGTATTGTTGCTTTTTTTTTAAGAGAATGCCCCAGCATTTGCACCTGAAGACTTACAAAGATGTGGCAGACATTTCCTCACCCTTTAATGCATACAGGGGTTTCATCCCTAGAATGCAGCTCTCTTTTAGCCAGGTGATCAGCCTGCAGCCCTGGGTCAGAAAGCTTAGAACGCTTTTGTTTGGAGGTTGAGTTCACACTCATGCATGGATGAGACACCTCAATCTTAAGACTCCAGTTGGTATTGAATGGGAGTCAGGGTGGGTAGGGGTGGATTTAGTTCCCTGCTTATAGTCGTGAGATGAGCAGAGCCTCACATTTAGACTTCTGACATTTATCTCCAGATGAGGTTGTTTTATGGAACTATATGAAACATTTTGTTTTTCAAGAACAAAAAAAGGTTGAATATCAACAATTTCAAGAGGCTTAACATATAACATACATTGTAAATTATATATATGTTAAAGATGTTAATTTGTTATTTAAAAATTATCATTTTTGTAAACCTATTTTGTCATCTTGTCATTCTCTTAAAAATAACATAGGGGACCTTTAAGGAAAGATTTACTCTGGCTAAAGCTGCTCCTACCTTGAGGCCCTGTGACACACATGGACATGTGCATCATGTGCTGATCAAGACCCAGAGCACATCTTTAGAAATGCTTCTAGTGCTCAAGTCTGGGCCTTTATCCGAATGCTACACCTAAGCCTCCGTTTTGTAACTGTCTAAATCTAACTTCTCCTGTTGCATATTTTTATATCATCATCTGTTTGGTCACCAAATGACTGCTTACAGATATCTCTCCTACCTCTTCAAATCTTCTGCAGCCTCCCAAACTCTTGCTTTGTAAACCATGTTCAACTTCCTAAAAAAGTTTGATATGAATTCTAAATCCACTCAAGAATTCAGACCAACATAAAATCTCTCCATTTAGAGCAGCTGCTAAGAAAAGCTCACCTGGCTGACTCAATGTAAAGATGTTACTATAGAGGTGGGAAAAGGCCCAGTAGAGATCCCTGCTTCCAATCCTCTTACTCTGCTTCATTGAGTTCTTCAAAAAGGAGAACAAAATCATTTGCTTCACTGTGGTCATACCGTGTGCCTATGTGTATAGTTCAGTTCAGTCGCTCAGTTGTGTCCGACTCTTTGTGACCCCATGAATCGCAGCATGCCAGGCCTCTCTGTCCATCACCAACTCCTGGAGTTCATCCAAAACCATGTCCATCGAGTCAGTGACGCTATCCAGCCATCTCATCCTCTGTCATCCCCTTCTCCTCCTGCCCCCGATCCCTCCCAGCATCAGAGTCTTTTCCAATGAGTCAACACTTTGCATGAGGTGGCCAAAGTACTGAGTTTCAGCTTCAGCATCAGTCCTTCCCATGAACACCCAGGACTGATCTCCTTTAGAATGGACTGGTTGGATCTCCTTGCAGTCCAAGGGACTTTCAAGAGTCTTCTCCAACACCACAGTTCAAAAGCATCAATTCTTCGGCACTCAGCTTTCTTCATAGTCCAACTCGCACATCCATAGATGACCACTGGAAAAACCATAGCCTTGACTAGACAGACCTTTGTTGGCAAACTAATGTCTCTGCTTTTGAATATGCTGTCTAGATTGGTCATAACTTTCCTTCCCAGGAGTAAGCGTCTTTTAATTTCATGGCTGCAATCACCATCTGCAATGATTCTGGAGCCCAAAAAATGTGCTCATTTTTCAACAGGTATTTACTGAGACCTGATTGTATGGCAGGCACTGAAAATTCAATGGTGCAGATCAACATGATTCTTGTTATCAGGAAGTTTATAGTCTAGTAGGTGATATAGGTAAGACTGATGATATAAGCTCTAAAAGCCATGTACTGGAGGGTACAGCATACTATGGGAGCACAGTCATGCCTTAGCATAGAGGTCTGAGTGTCTACTTGTCCCAAACACTGGAGTCTACTTGTCCCCAAATCTAGATTCTAGAGGACGAGATGATAAATAAGTAAATTGGGAGGCCTGTTTGAGGAGGCAACATCTGAGGAGGGTACTGAATGGTGACAGGATCTAGGAATTGGGGAAGAAGGGTACCATGCACTAAATGAAGGATGAAAGATCCAGGAAGCTTTCCTGGAGGTGATGTCTGGACTGAGTCCTGAAGGATGGACAGGAATTATCCACGTGATGGTGGTTGGGGTTTGGTGGAAAAGTGTTTCAGGCAGAGGAAGCAGGATGTGCAAAAGCCCAGGAGAGAAGGGTGGAACATCTGAGAAGTTTGTGGCTGTGAAAGATGAGTGTGTGATACATGATCATTATGTTTTGACTGTGTAAGGGCCAGTAGTTTTGTGTACCTTTTGCTTGTTTTAGTAGCCTTACTGATCCACCAGTCCAAATTTAGACAGCTGACAGAACGTGCCAGAGGAAATCCTGCCATCTGGTGGACAGACAGAACATCACCCTACGTAAATGCGATGTTACTTCAGGGTCAGGCTCATAGCATACCAGATTAGGGCAATTTTCCACTCAAAAGGTAGAAAAGCCCTGATGTGCTTTAAAAACATTAAAAGGTTAAGGAAGAAATCTATACAAATATTCTCAGGCCCTACCCCCCTGTATGGGGGAGATGAAGAGAAAATTGGGGTAGAAAAAACAACTGTGTACTGTGATTATACCTAGGGCCCATGCTCTCACTTATTCCTCCAAACAATACATAGGCATAGCAACTCCGTTTTGCAGCCGTGGAAACCAAGACTCACAGTAAAGGCCAAAGACTTGGCCGAGTCCTTTACGTTATGCTGCCTCTAGTCAGGGTTTGTTTTTGAACTTGTTTTTAATTGAAGAAGTGCTTTACAATGTTGTGTTGGTTTCTGACATACATCAGCATGAATCAGCCATAGGTATACACACGTCCCCTCCCTCTCGAACCTCTCTCCCACCCCCCACCCCATCCCACCCTTCTGGTTTGTCACAGAGCATTGGATTTGAGCTCCCTACATCATGCAGCAGGTTCCCGCTAGATAGCTATTTTACACATGGTAATGTGTATATGTCGGTGCTGCTCTCTCCGTCCTCCCACTCTCTCCTTTCCCCACTGTGTCCTTAAGTCTGATGAACCTGTTTGGAGGGGAGGAATACTCAGACATAGGGGTTTTGTTGTTTTTTTTCATTTGGCTATGCCTCACAGCTTGTTGGTGGGCTACAGTCCACGGGGTCATAAAGAGTTGGATACGACTGAGTGACTTCACTTTTACTTTCACTGGGCTTCCCTGGTGGCTCAGAGGTTAAAGCGTCTGCCTGCAATGCAGGAGACCTGGGTTTGATCCCTGGGTCGGGAAGATTTCCCCTGGAGAAGGAAATGGCAACCTACTCCAGTATTCTTGCCTGGAGAATCCCATGGATGGAGGAACCTGGTGGGCTACAGTCCACAGGGTCACAGTCAGACACGATTGAGTGACTTCACTTTCACTTTTCACAGCTTGTGGGATCCTACCAGGGATTGAACTTATGCCCTTGGTAGTGAGAGCACGGAGTCCTAACCATTGGACAGCCAGGGAATTCCCTAGGATTTTTTAATTGACAAAGGGTGAGTAAGGGAGCATTAGTTCCCCTTACTTTTAAGTGTGAGGATCTCAGTGAAAATACTTAAGGCCCCATTTGGTGCTCAAATGGCCTTAAAAGACTGTATTTTACTCAGTAATATATACATCAGCTGGTTCCCAGAGAACCTCAAATGCCACATGTTATGAATATAACAGACATATTTTCAAAGCTAAAAAACTAGAATGCATTTCTAACAATTTCACACTACTTCTAGTTAAAAAGACATTCCATACAATTTGGATGCAGAAAATGTTGGAATTCTCAGAACACATCAATGAGCACTGACATTTTTGTAATAGAAGCTGCCTCAGGAAAATCCAAGATGAATAGGGTTCTGCATGTATGAAGATGAATCGTGTTAGCAAAGCACAATAATGTATATAATGGTTTCCCATAGGTATTTACACATGCTTTTAAGTCCTTAAAAAACAAACTGATTTTGTTGTTGCACCTGGCACACAGTAGGCGCTAAAACCATGACGGTAACAATTATAAAATGTTTGCTCACTTGCCTCTTATACAGGGATGTTAAGGGTTATTACAAACAGAATGCCCACCAGCTGTTCTGTCTCTGAGGTCAGCGCGATGGGAATTGGAGTGGAGAAAAATTAGAACTGATACGGATGGGAAGGGGGTGAGAAGCTGGGAAATTTTAAGACAGACAACCACAGGAAAACATGATAACCCTGTAGATTTTTAAGAATATAAGGGCTGAGATTATGTTGTTGGGGTTTGGAAATAACCCCTGGTGTCAGTCAGGTCCTTAGTCAACCCCAGTTTTGACTGAGTACTTAAGTCTCTAAAGTGTTGATACAAATTTTATGTGTGGGTTGGGGAGAGCATAAAACAATCTCTGCTGCTGCTGCTAAGTCACTTCAGTCGTGTCCGGCTCTGTGCGACCCCATAGACGGTAGCCCACCAGGGTCCCCCGTCCCTGGGATTCTCCAGGCAAGAACACTGGAGTGGGTTGCCATTTCTTTCTCCAATGCGTGAAAGTGAAAAGCGAAAGTGAAGTCACTCAGTTGTGTCCGACTCTTAGCGACCCCATGGACTGCAGCCCACCAGGCTCCTCCGTCCATGGGATTTTCCAGGCAAGAGTACTGGAGTGGGGTGCCATCGCCTTCTCCGAAAACAATCTCTACCTTCCAATGACTTGAGTATAGGGAACTGAGAAAACGATCATTTGAAATGGGATGAGATGGGACTACTGAAGCCTAATAACAGTGGATACATCTGGCTAAGGGAAGGAAAGGCAACTACAAGTTCAAAGACCGCTTTAGGGCTATGCTGAACCTAAAGCCTGGCATTAGAATCTTGCCTTCACTTACATTTCATATGCAAGGAGAGATGAGGCATTTTTCTTACAATTTGGTGTCACTCCCTATAAAATAAATTGTACCAAACAGGAAAACAGGCACCCTTATTAAGAGAGGTTTTGGCTTATATCTTCCCCCCAAAAGTAAATTAATTAAATGTAACTTAAATGTATTCATTCAACAAATATTCATTGAATATTTGCTCAATAAATGCCTCAGTCATGTCCAACTCTTTGTGACCCTATGGTCAGGGTCAGGTTCCTCTCTCCATGGAATTTTCCAGGCAGGAATACTCTGGAGCGTAGCCATTCCCTTCTCCAGGGGATCCTCCTCCTCCTGACCCAGATCTCCCACGTTGCAGGCAGAATCTTGTGTCTGAGCCACCAGGGAAGCCCCTAACACTTAAATGCACTCACTCAAAAAACATTCACTGAACACTTGCTGATGCTTCTTCATAATACACAATATAGAGATGTAAAGATGCTGATATTTAACACATAGAGAGTAATAATGAGTTTAAGTCTTAAAAAAATTTTTAAGGGGAGTACACATTTAATATGGCCATTTATGGAGTTAAAAAAAAAAAGTTAAAATGACAAAATGGCCACTCACAGAACACCATTCATTTCACTAACCATGGGGAGAAGTGTAAAGGAGCATTGCTAATACTTGTCTAAAGATTACTCATATATGTATAAATACAGTGGAGCTGGTTTTCATTTCAGTCAGAACATTAGTGTGTAGGAAGACCAGCAACATGCCAGAAGAAATAGAGAAACTTCTATCAGGTAAAAAAGCAGTAAGATGAGTGTCTAGAGAATTAGGAAGGTGGCTGGATGCCCCGGACCCCTGATCTTTTGCTTACAGACAGAGTTGAAATAACAATGTGAGGCTACAGAGCCATACATCTGTTTCTGATTTACTGTCTTAGTCTTGTCCTAGTTGGAGTCATTTCTAGATCATATGCTAGTCTTCAGAGAAGTTACAGAAGGAATTTATACTAAGGGTGAATACATAATTAAGCACATATTAAAAAAACACACCATGAACAGAATACAGATAAGAAATGTAAGCAAAAGTTCTGATCAGGAAGAACTGTCAGATGGCTCTTTCACTTTCTGATGTGTGCCACTCACCCCTGCAGCTGACAGTGTTACTGTTCTGATTTCAGGATGTCAGAAGCCCATCCCTTGATTCATCTTCTTGGTTCTTGCTAGAGAGTGACTTTGGCTTTCTCTAAATCGAGTACTAGAGATGATTCTAGAAGCTATTTTATCCTTGATATCCCTTCATAAGATAGGATTTAATTTTCTAGTGCTAAATCCTTACCTTCCTCAAAGAATTGCTTCAGTAAGGTCCAAGGTGGAATCTGCCTAAGGGATAGGACAGCATCATATGCATTCAATTTAAAAGAGCATTTTGCTCATGGTGCAACAGGATCCTAAGCCATTCACATTTTGGGTATCCCCTGGAGGTCCAGTGGCTAAGACTCGGCGCTTCCTTGGTCGGACAACTAAGATCCTATAAGCCCTAGGACGATGAAAAAAATTTAAAAAATAAACCATTTATGTCTATTTTGTAGTCATCTCTCTTGCCTTATAAAAGTTTTGTACACACTCTCCGAATAAATTTTTATGCTCATTTTGAATTCTTTTACATACATTGATAATTTTTTAAAGTACTCCAAACAGAGATCCGGAAAATTCTATTCTTTTAGTTCATTTTCTTCTACTGAGGAAAAAAATTAGCAGGTCAGATTAAGCACAAACTATTTCGCAGTCACTTTGTTCTGAACTTCACTTTTATAATTTTCTCACCCAACTTGAAACTGCATTTCAAAGATCATGGCTTTTCACTTCAGATTTCTAAAATGTCACTATTTACTATATACTTGCCTTAGCACTGACCTTTGTGGTTACTCTGTTGAAACTCTTGCTGTAATTTGACACAGCATTAACTACTTCTGCTTACTTACCTAGTACATGGGTAATAATACCCACCTTTCAAGAAAGGAAGATAGTTCAAACACACAATTTGACAAAATTAGGAAACGGCAACATCAGTTCTAAGAATATAGGAAAAAAATCTGAACAGACAACTGACATTTCTTCCTGGTGTTAGTGTTCTTTAAAGACCACAGACAGCACGCACAGTTGTAGGCGGAAACAATCCATCTGCAGACACTGGCAGACAGCATTACCCGCCAAATTTGGCCACAGTTTCTTAAGATAAATAACTTTTCGGTGACGCGAAGGGCTGAAATTACATAAACAGCAGAAATTACTAAAACCTAAGCCTACGAGTTTTGTGGGTTTCAAGATTTCATGCAATCAATATTCTGACATCTGTAACACCATTTTGTTGCTAAAATGCTGATGCCAGAAACAGATTAACAACATCACTTGATGACTTTTGTTCTGATTTTGAAATAAACTAAGTTTAATTCTTTGGAATACCCATTCTTGAGCCACATTTTCATTTAGGTCATTAAGACAACCATAAGCATCTCCTTATAAGGAAAAGTTTCATTAAAAATGCTGGAGAGCTGCAGCCTGTTTCGAAAACCAATACTTGTAGCCTGTTACTAGTTCTAGATGTCTATGGCTTATTAGATGAAAATACCCATAACAGCTTTATCTCAAGTCTGAGCAATAAGAATTTTAAAAAGCTGACAATGAAACATAGCTGAATATTCTGGGAACTTACAAAATAAAAGGAAAGGGCATTAACTAGTTATCTTCTCAATCTTTTCCTAGAAATGACTATTCTGTCTAATATATTTTAGGAAGATATCTGAGATTATAAAATACTCTTCTGAAGGCTGAAAAACCTGAAGAATATGAGAAGTTCTTTGCTAATCTTTATCCACAAAACAGCCAAAATTGAGGGAACATTATCTAGTTGGATTGAAATTCCCTGAGAACTAATTTGTAACACTGCATATCTTTCAGAAGACTAGCTCCCTTTTCCTTCCCTTGCATAACAACCAAATTCTATTCTTAAAAGTCAAATGTTTCAACTTTTCTATTCAAAAGACATTAATGGAAAGTTGAAACAATAACCCTGAATATTAAACTTTCTAGAGAATGTCTCCTTACTTGCATTTTTAGTAAATTTTTCTTCCTGTTAATTTTCTGAGAACATGTTGACTGTGAACCACATTTCTATAAAAAATAATCTGTCTTTCATAAATTACTTGAGTCAGGTCTACATCTGCTAATCTAGTCCTATTATTTATTTGAGAGAGAGCTCATTAATGCCAGAAGGAAAATGTACCTAGTGGTCAATACTATTTTTTTAAAAAAAAAGCATTTTTCAAATATAAAAAATACGAGGATGACTTTATTAAACATACAAATTCAAGAACATTCTTTTTTTTTTTAAGAGAAAAAACTACAGCATTAGAGGACAGCAGATCAATAACCATGGTATACAAGTATAATGTTTGAGAGAGAGCTCATTAATGCCAGAAGGAAAATGTACCTAGTGGTCAATACTATTTTTAAAAAAAAACGCATTTTTCAAATATAAAAAATACAAGGATGACTTTATTAAACATACAAATTCAAGAACATTCTTTTTTTTTTAAGAGAAAAAACTACAGCATTAGAGGACAGCAGATCAATAACCATGGTATACAAGTATAATACTTGCCAAATGGAATATGGATTATGGCAAACTAACTTCAATGCTCAAAACAACAAAATGAATGTTAAATCCCCCTAAGTTGTATTATACTCTGTGACTACCAAGTGGGAAACTTCTGGGCAGACCTACACCCCTAGACTCAATTCCCTTAGTAACTCTGACATGCTGTCATTGATATATATATATATATATGTAATTTTGTATATCATAATACATAAACCTCTTAGTTCCTTTTCTACTTTACCTACTTCATTTAGCACTCTTTCCAATGCACCCAAGACTCTAGGAAGCATCTTCCTCTGACCAGGACCAACTTACTCAAAATAGGATAGAGAGATCTGAATGGCTCTAGGCAGAGGAGGAATCTCCAATAATATTGTCAATTCTGTGTTCACTCTCCTTTTAGCAGCTACCTAATTATATCTACGATAGAATGCAAAAACCATATATATTCAGAGAAAAAGAAAAGCATTTTGAACTCTCAATCTTTACCTTGGTCCCATAGCTTCCCTTTATCAACACATTATTTTAACTTCCCAACTATGAACACAGGTGGTATTTAACAAAGTACCCAGAAGCCTTGGGAAGTACCATAAAATTTCCAAGGAGAATGTGTTTTAGATGTGGGTAGAGAAGGCAGAAAAATCAAGAGAGAAACCATTAAGAAAAACATGGCAATTCACACAAAAAAAGTGTTAAAAAATGAATAAATAGAACTCAATTTTAAGTAATATCCCAATATTTTCTCATTGTTTTAGTGTTCATAAAAGGTATAATACATGCCTCTAAAAAAGGAAATTATCTTCTCTACCTCCAGAATAATTAGAGGACCAGCATCGGGTTGAGTTTTCCAGAAATACATATAGCTCAAAAAAACAGTAAACTTGAAGGTTTTTGACTCACTGAAGTCTTTAATCCCTGTCACAACCCTCAATTTCAAGACTCATACCTTGAAGCCCTATGTACCAGGCTAAAATTGCTCCTATTTCTGCAGATGGCAGTGACAAACAATTAGGTAAATGAAAGATCTGATTCTACCTGGGTAGATCTAAGTCAAAGATCCATTTTGTCAGTCCAAGAACTATCCTAGGCAACTTAAGTCATCTTAATCTGTATTTTAGAATCTGCTAGGAGAGCAAATATTAAATAAATTATTCACCCTGACCTGGTTTCTAATCAAGAATTTATGGCTATTACAAATAACTTTTTTACTTTACCTCACAATACATAATAATAAATATTAAAGAATCATCATAAACTCATATCTTTAAAAAATGGATGCAACAAAGCTTCCTCTGCTGTTATTCTTGAAGCTGGATTCAGATCTAGGAGTTTATCAAGCAGGTCATAAGCTTCATCAGGCACCTCATCCCAGCCTTCTAGATTGGTAGTAGACTCCTCAAAATTGCCCCCACAGCCACTACTGTCGCCTTTATATGATGAATTCCCTGAGGGCTGCGCTTGAGGTGTCTGTATGAAGTGAACAATTTTATGGTTTTCTGTCTTCTCTGAAAAAGCTGGGTCATGAGAACTGCACTCCTGTATACCACTTGTTAATTTAGGAGTGTTAGAATTTATACCTCTAAGCTTCTCACAAAGTTTTCTCAAGTCTTGTGCTGGAACTTCTTTGCTACACAATATTGACTTGCCTAAAAGAGAAAAAATATACATATATTATATTATTTGAATATATCAGAAGTCTCTCCCATGAGAAACATGCAAGTCCAACTGTTTGCTTTGTGCATATATTTACACTGAATGGGAGATAGAGCACCATGTGTTATATTTTAGTTGAGTTTTACATCATGTAGTTGAAGGTCAACTCATAAAGTGGGAGATGGTAAGTAGAAAAAAGTGCCTTTAATAAGTAACATAAAGGACTCTGACTCTGCCAAAATCTTCAGCTTCATCGCATTCTATAATCTTTAATCAGCTGCAGTTCCCATTCTCTCTTCCCCTTCCAAGCTTCTACATGTTTCTGACAACATGTTTCCTGTCTTTGAAGAGGATGCCCTGCACCCTCTCCACCCCTATGCCCAGAATACTCCCCCTTACATCAACACTCAGTTCAAGCATTATTACCTCTATGAGGCCTGACACTCTCAGAGAGTTGATCATTCTAGCCTCTGTTGCATCCTGTGACAACTGCTATTATTACTTTTGCAGTTCTGTATTGTAACCTGTATTGTAATATCTGTCTGTCTCACCTACTAGACTATGAATTCTTTGAAGACAGAAGCTATAATTTTCTCAACCAACTGAAAAACATACTCATGCAAGAACACAATTTCTGATGTAACAATCTTGCTTTCCTTTATGGTTCCATCTCCCAAGTATGTATGCTGTACTTCATTCTATCACTCTCAGATAAAATTTTCTTGTAACACTGGGTTTGTTAAAAGGTTCTTTTGGGTTTTGGGAAAAACTCTGAACGAACTTTTCACCTAACCCAATAGTTTCCAATAAGGTACAAGGTTGTAGACTGACTGCTGCAGGACCACAAGTGCCACTGACTTTTCCTGGTAGATTAGACCGCGGCACTCGGATGGATAATCATTTTTGCAGTGGTTCTTACTCAGAAATAGCTCTTGGTCAAAATTACTTGTTTTCTCATCACTCTCAGATAAAATTTTCTTGTAACACTGGGTTTGTTAAAAGGTTCTTCTGGGTTTTGGGAAAAACTCTGAACGAACTTTTCACCTAACCCAATAGTTTCCAATAAGGTACAAGGTTGCAGACTGACTGCTGCAGGACCACAAGTGCCACTGACTTTTCCTGGTAGATTAGACCACGGCACTTGGATGGATAATCATTTTTGCAGTGGTTCTTACTCAGAAATAGCTCTTGGTCAAAATTACTTGTTTTCTCAAACTAACAAACGTCAATCCTTTCTATGTATAACATTTTTCTGAATCATATTTTCCAGGAAAAGGTGGGATGAGACCAGTGTATGTATTTCCTGAAGTTCCTCTGATAATTTTGATATGCAACTTTGATTAAGGCACACTGATTCTGGGGCTGGGCAAGAGGTAGCCCCGTTACTTTTGAGGTGGGTTGACTGAAATTTTATTCCAAAAGTGTCCCATAGTTTGTAGTTACTAACACCAGAGAACTTTACGAACAAAGGACATGTTTACTTGTAAAGAGAATTTTGTAATAATTTATTAAGTGATCAGCAGGAGATTGGCAAAGGTATGTGTTTCATTCTATAGTATAAAACTGCTTACCAAAAGTTTTAGCAGCCTGGATAGTTTCCCTGGATCCACGAATTGTCATAATTTGAGCCAAAGCAGTTAAATCATCACTTGCTTTATAAAATGGATATCTTCCACTAAGCAAAGAAAGGAATATGACGCCTGCAGACCACATGTCAATTGCTGTAACAGAAAACACACTTGAAAAAAAAAACCCAATCTATGATACTTCTACATCAGTAGCTCTCTCAATCTTTACTGTGCATTTAAACCCTCTTAAGAACCTTAGAAGAATTCTGATGCCCTGTCCCAATCTCTGCAGAGGTTCTGATTTAATTGTGCTGGAGCAGGGCTTAGGCATCAGTTTTTTAAGTTCCTCAGGTGCTTTTACGTAATTTCAAGGTTGAGAATCCCTGGTCTAACATCCTTAATGCAAAATACAGTATTTTCTTTCTTGAGCAACATGAGAGTTGGTTAAGTTTAAAAGGACATTTCATCACTAAGTGAATGCACATTTTATAACATCAAAATACATCCAAAGTAGCTACATAGGAAAGAAAAACTGAAGGCACTCCGTGAATTACACAGAATAGTACTGAGAGTGTTTCACGTTAGTGAAAATATTAAACATTAGAAGTTCATCTTCAGCCAGATGCTAACCCAACTTTTATTGTGGAAACTTTAATCTCCATAGTTCTTGCAGTTATGACTAAGACCAGTTCAGCCTCACGTGAAGAAACTCATTAAAAAATTCATATTTAGGGATCTCCTCTCAAGGGTTGAACTCCCAGTATCACCAGCCCCTTGACCACTGCATCATCTGACTTTCTTGGTTTCCTCTGTACCTCTGCCTTCTCCTTCAATGTTTTCTCCAAGCCTTAAGGGCTGAGTTTCCCCAGAGTTCCAACTTCTATCCTGTACACTCTCCTTGACTGGCCATTCATCCACTTCACAGCTTCAATTATTAATACCTTTTACACAGTCCAGACCTCCCTGAACTTCACTTACTTTTTTTTCTGTTGGACATCTCTGTGTGGATTTCTACAAACATCTCAAATCAATGATGACCCCAGTCATTTTTATCTTTCCCTGTACACGTTACTTCTTTATTCTCCCCTTCCCTTGGTTACTGGTACCCATTCGAATCTCCCAAGTTAGAAATCTGATCAACATCCTGGATGCCTTTTCCCCACCAGCTCACACCCAAGTCCCACATCCAATTATCCATCAAGCTTGGCCGCCTTTCCAATTCTTCACTTTCTGTTTCATTCCTATTATTAATGCCCTCATTCAGGTTTTCACCTCTCATCTGGACCTGCACACACCTCCTCACTGCAAACCTGCCAGAATGACCCATCTAGAATACAATTATTACCATCATTTTCCCTAGAATAACTTTCCATAACCTACAAGATATAGTCTAAACCATGTAACAACTGTGATCCAAACTTGTCTACCTCTCTCCAGGTTGGTTTCTCACCACTCCTTGACTTTCACCATACATTCTAGCAACACTAGACTTTTATTGATTCCTGTATGACCATGCTGTTTCTTGAGTTCCTCCGTCCATGAAATCCCCAATTCCAATTCATTCTCTTTTCAGACAGTCTCTCTTCCATGAACTTCCTTCCATAATCCCTTCAGATAAGAAGAGTTCAGTTCAGTCGCTCAGCTGTGTCCAACTCTTTGCGACTCCATGAATTGCAGCACGCCAGGCCTCCCTGTCCATCACCAGCTCCCAGAGTTCGCTCAAACTCACGTCCATCAAGTCGGTGATGCCATCCAGCCATCTCATCCTCGGCTGTCCCCTTCTCCTCCTGCCCCCAATCCCTCCCAGCATCAGAGTCTTTTCCAATGAGTCAACTCTTTGCATGAGGTGGCCAAAGTACTGGAGTTTCAGCTTTAGCATCACTCCTTACAAAGAACATCCAGGACTGATCTCCTTTAGAAAGAACTGGTTGGATCTCCTTGCAGTCCAAGGGACTCTCAGGAGTCTTCTCCAACACCACAGTTCAAAAGTATCAATTCTCTGGCACTCAGCTTTCTTCATTAAGTATCCTTAAATACTCTATATCAAGTTTTATAGTCATACTTAACAGTTACTTTATAATTATTTGCGAGTGTATCCTGACTAGAGTGGAAGCAGATAGTTTTATTCATTTTTTTAGGTCATTAGCAAGCACAGAATAAACCCACAATCAATGAATACATTTCTGTAAAGCCTGTAATATAAGTGAATATAACAGGATCCATCTATTCAATAAAATGTTTTCTTGGTTCCTGCTCCAGGACAACTCTTTCAGGTTACAGACTTTTTTCTTTTTCAACATAGTTTTGGAGGTCCTAGCTACAGCAATCAGAGAAGAAAAAGAAATAAAAGGAATCCAGATCAGAAAAGAAGTAAAGCTCTCACTGTTTGCAGATGATATGATGCTGTACATATAAAACCCTAAACACAGTATCAGAAAAATACTAGAGCTAATCAGTGAATTTTGCAAAGTTACAGGGTACAAAATCAATACACAGAAATCACTTGCATTTTTATATACCAACAATGAAAAACCAGAGAGAGAAATTAAGGAATCAATCCCACTCACCATTGCAACAAAAATAATTAAATATCTAGGACTAAACTTACCTAAGGAGACAAAAGAACTGTACACAGAAAATTATAAGACACTAATGAAAGAAATCAAAGTTGACATAAACAGATGGAGAGATATTACATGATCCTATGTAAGAAGAATCAACATTGTGAAAATGACTATACTACCAAACGCAATCTACAGATTTAATGCATTTGATAGGGATCAAATTACCAACAGCATTTTTCACAAAACTAGAACAAATAATTTCACAATTCATATGGAAACACAAAAGACCCTGAATAGCCAAAGCAGTCTTGAGAAAGAAGAATGCAGTTGGAGGAATCCTGACTTCAGATTATACCACAAAGTGACAGTCATCAAGACAGTATGGTACTGGCACAAAAACATAAATATAGACCAATGGAACAAGACAGAAGGCCCAGAAATAAACCCATGCACCTATGGGTACCTTATTTTTGACAAAGGAGGCAAGAATATACAATGGGTCAAAGACAGCCTCTTCAATAAATGGTGCTAGGAAAACTGGACAGCTACATGTAAAAGAATGAAATTAGAACACTTCCTAACACCATACACAAAGATAAACTCAA